>JBBPLF010000031.1:0-118410 GCA_038089615.1 Aureoboletus auriporus
TACATGGAAGAACTCAAGTTCCTGTTTTCTACGAGACGGCGAAATAACGAGGACATACCAAAGTTCTCTGCGACCTTGAAGGCCTCTTCAGGACTCTTTGCGGCAATGCTCTTTGGAGTAGGGACCCCATACTGTATGTGGTCTTAGCAAAGTGGGTGAATCAAATATGTGCGGGCGTACTTGGTTGAGGAGGTTCACGGACTGGTACTCGTGCAAAGATAGAAAACGGCGCTGGCCGGCATGGGCAGCCTTTGAATAAACGTCGGGTCAGAATGGACAACAGCGGTGGGGTTTGGCTGTACTTACACGAGTAAGGGGACCAGCCGTTCTGAGTGAGGCAAGCATATGGTGGATGCGGAGAGGAAGATATGTCCGCTGGATCTCGGAGGTATGTGGCTTATATCAGCACGGTGTGGGACTGGCATAGCGGGTTTGCGGATTTAGCAAAGTTTGGACCAGAGCGACGACGACGGTGGATGCGGATTTTGCTGACGATCCTTCCTGTCTCCGATCCACCACTTTGTTGGTCTGGGAGCATCTCTGGCAGAACGACCATGTCCTTGCCTTGAGTTCGGACTGCCCACCTTTCTTTGGGTTGTTCGAAATTTGGTTCGAGGAACACGCCTTGTACTTAGTACACGTATCAGATTCGAATCTATCCTCGAGGCCCACCTCGACGAAAACATGCTGCAAGACTAGTGTTTACCTATTTGTCCGCTACATTTCAACCCGAGCCATACTCCATTGATACCTGTGTCTGCCATGTCCGAGTCGACAAAGCCCAACGGTGGCCATACCAATGGCAACCAACTGTCGGAGCTCCTTTTCGTCTCTTCCACCGTCCTGCAGCAAGCGCTCGATCTCGTTGACAATGTACTGACTGACGACAATCAGCTTACAGTACAGTCCAAATATCTTCCTGGCTCGACCATCGGTACCCTGTTTGCCCGTATACCCTGTTCTCTCCCTAACTTCTCCAACAGGGAAGCACCTACGCCATGCACGAGATCACTTCATTCTCCTGCTCGATTGTGCAGCCGGAAGCCAACCCTACGTCTTGTCTTATGATGTACGCAGCCGCAACACCCCCATGGAGAGCAGTCTCTCCGAAGCCCATCATGCCTTGGCCTCCGCAATGTCACACCTAAAAGAACTCCAAGCATCCCCTTCAATCGATCTGGATCAAGTCATTACCCTGAATGCTGTGACACCCTTTCCCCATACCTTCGAAACTACCTTTGGCAGAGAGGTAAATGCAAGTCAGCCCTGCAATGCGTCTGACTGACTCGCCTTCCGTGGAGTTATGGTTTGCTGCACTCCACGCAGTTCATCATTGGTCCATGGTATGGCTGTATAGGTATTCTTGAATTCAGTCAACTCACATGCTTCTGTATCACAGGTCCGTGTGATAGCCGGGGAACTTGTTCGTTTTGCATCTGCAACACGTTGTATTTATTGCTGACCCTTGCACAGGACTTGTTTGGGTTACCAGACGATTTCGGGTTTGCTCCTTCCACATTGGTGTACAGAGGGAGTGACGCTGCACTGGGCAAAGCCAAGATCTGATGGATGTAGTTTGTCAATCGTACATTACCAGCTTGTTACTAGCCCGTTTTTCTCTCCCGCACAGTTTAATTCGATCTACATCCTTACGAATTGCCGAGTGTGCGATCGACCACCAGCGCCCGTGCACGTGAGCATGTAATTCAGCCCTATCACATACCTTGTCTTGAAACTTCGTTCATCAGCATTGTGAAAAATGTCGGAGCCCCTTGACGACGAAAGTCAAAAAAAGCGAGTCGTACGTGTATTTCCTGCATGAGTGTTGACCAGGCATTGAGTATGATTCCTTCCGAACGGATGGTTGACTTCAGTGCTATTTCTTCGACTCCGACATCGGAGGCTTCCACTATGGCCCTGGACATCCGTATGTATCCCATTTGCAGCACGGCTACGTGAACAGATCTGAATAGGTTTCTGTCACCAGGATGAAACCCACGCGGATACGCATGTGTCATTCCCTCGTCATGAACTATGGTCTATATAAGAAGATGGAAATCTTCGTGAGTGTACAACACTGTCTACTCTTGGTTGACGTTCCTATGTTCTCGATGCTGTAGCGCGCCAAACCCGCAACGAAACGCGAAATGACGCAATTCCACTCTGACGAGTATGTCGATTTTCTCAGTAGAATAACACCTAGCAACATGAATTCTTACATTAAAGAACAACATAAATGTGAGACCCACTTCAATTACAATTTCCTCGTTTCCACTCTGACATTTTTTCTGTGTGATAGACAATGTCGGCGATGACTGCCCCGTTTTTGACGGGCTTTTCGACTATTGTTCTATATCTGCCGGTGGTTCTATGGGTCAGTCAAGTTATAGTTTATAAATTTCTGTTGATTAACGAACCGGGCCAGAGGGCGCTGCTCGCCTAAGCCGGGACAAATGTGACATTGCAATTAACTGGGCCGGTGGGTTGCACCATGCAAAGAAGAGCGAAGCCAGTGGCTTTTGTTATGTCAACGGTATATTGTGAATCTGATTTCCGTATGATGCGCCGATTGACCTCACTCCGCAGATATTGTCCTTGGAATATTGGAACTACTTCGGTCAGTCTGGTCATACTTTCTGATGGGAGCTCGAGCAGACCTTCTCTCGATGTATCATTGGCAGATATCATACGCGTGTGCTCTACATTGACATCGACGTCCATCACGGTGATGGTGTAGAAGAGGCATTCTACACTACGGATCGTGTCATGACAGTCAGTTTTCACAAGTACGGTGAATACTTCCCCGGAACCGGCGAACTTCGTGTAAGCATTTCTCTCTTCTCAAGAAGCAGTCATAAATGTCAATGACTCAAACAGGATGTGGGCATCGGAAAGGGGAAGTACTTCGCCCTGAACTTTCCATTGCGAGATGGTATCTCAGATGAGAACTATAAGTCTGTCTTTGAACCGGTGAGTAACACTGTATGGAGAATGTCCATTGTTAGTTACAAGGTGTTTATGTGCAGATAATACGACAAGTGATGGAATCGTATGATCCCTCAGCCATCGTTTTACAATGTGGCACGGATTCATTGTCCGGGGACAAGCTCGGATGTCTCAATCTTTCCATGAGAGGTACGTCTTAAAGGCGCCGCATACAGGTGGCAGATTGACGATCCGTCAGGGCATGCAAATTGCGTCAAGTTTGTCAAGTCGTTCAACAAACCGCTGCTCCTTCTTGGTGGAGGGGGATATACGATGCGAAATGTCAGTCGTGCATGGGCATTTGAGACTGGATTGGCTGCTGGGGTTGAGCTCGGACCTGGTATGAAGTAACGCCACAATCTTGATCAAGTGGTGACTGACAAAAACCCAAAGAAATACCGGTGAACGAGTACTACGAATATTTTGGACCAGACTATGAGCTGGACGTAAAGTCGTCGAACACGGAGGACATGAACACACCAGAATACTTGGAACGGGTGAAGAATATCGTGATGGAAAACCTTCGGAAATTGAAAGGTCCTCCGAGTGTACAAATGACAGGTACGACGCAGACGTTTGTGTGATATTTGTCTCCGACCCTTGTCAGACATTCCAAAGACACCCATAGATGATGAGATGGACGACATGAACCAAGACGAAGACCTCATACCATCTGACAGTCGAAGACATCGGCGCTTGCTCGACTCGCGTATTCAGGCGGACGGCGAACTCTCTGATTCGGATGACGAAGGAGAAGGAGGCAGAAGGGATTACGCAAACCACAAAGAACGAGGGCGTGAGAGTAGGAGTCGCTCTAGCGAAACGGAAAGTGGAGAGATGAGGCGATTTGGAATTGGTGGTGGGATATTGAACGCTGGTGCCAGCTCGACCCATGGCGCTGGACCGAGTGGTCACACCATGTTGATTTCGCAAACACTCAAAACGCCACTCGCTCTGGATACCGACGAGGCCTCTTCTGCGAATGACAGTGGCGTGGCGACAAGGGAATCTGGCAGCAACAGTATTAATGGTAACGGAACAGATAGTATGTCAAAGGATGACATGGCAGTGGATAGTTAGTCGCGTAAAGATTTGTCATCCATGCAATCCTTGACTCCTGACGATGCGAAACGCTTTGAACTCAATCGATTGAGAGGTGTGTACGACCTGGTCTAGCGAGTTCTGCCCTGAGCGCAACTAGCCAAAGCCAGACAAAAGCGTCATGAAGAAGAGGGTGCTTCAGCCTCATCCTCGTCCGTCCCAAATGCAAACCAGAAGCGACCTCTCGAAGCGAGCTCTTCTCGCACCTCCAAGCCACTCAAACGCGACTCGCGTCTCGGGTCCTACTTTGAGTATGATCTGTCCAAGATGGTCAATTCGAAAGGAGGTTTCTTGGTCGAGGACGGCAAAGAGGCAGACGAAGATCTTCGCGCCAAAGAGCGCGAAAGAGAGAGGCAACGCGCAATGCAGAACACCGAACCCCGTGAGTCACTTTGCATCGTCAGATTGGTGCCTTTCCCAACCGTCTATAGCAATGTACCTCGATTCCTCTCTCAATCCGAAATGCAAGGAATGCAACACAGTCGACATTGACTCTACGTTCAAGAAAATATTCAACTGTCTTGTGTGCAATAAATGTAAAGATCAGTATCCAGAAAAATACAGTTTACTGACGAAAACGGAATGCAAAGAGGTAGGTCTATCGTTTTTGTCGGTCGTGACATGATCACCTACAGCCAAACGTAGGACTACCTTCTCACCGACGGTAAATGATTTGCCTGAAAGATGGTCATAGTCAGTGTGCTAACTTTACTCAGCCGAGTTACGGGACCGCGAGCTTCTTCCGCATCTCTTGAAGGCGAATCCTCACAAGTCCACGTTCGCAAACATGATGCTCTTCTTACGATGCCAAGTAGAAGACTTTGCGTGGAAAAAATGGGGCTCGGCGGAAGCACTGGATACCGAATGGGAACGCCGAACGGAGGAAAAGAAGAAGAAGAAAAACAAAAAGTTTGAGGAGGGATTGAGGGAGTTGCGGAAACGGACTCGGGAAGGAGTGTGGCAGCGGAGGAAAGATGCGGAGCATAAACATGCATTTGGAAGCGTAGAGACGACAGAGGACGGATACGGAGAGCAGATCTGTCATGAATGTGGATTTACGGTGCAAGTTGAAATTATATGAGCGGGTAAATATCCCTTGCTCTCGAAATGCGGCGGGAATTTTGCTCTACGTATCATAGGATCCTATATTAGTTTTTAAATCAATGAATTATGATGGTCACGGCATCGACGGTTTCCTAGGCACCAATGCATACCACGGCATCGGAACACCACCAGGTTTACCCAAGTACACCTAATGAGGGCGTCAACGGCGGCCACTACCCTGCAGTCGCTCCAGTTTCCCAGGAAGAAGTTCGAAGGACGACCACCACTCAGACCAGGTTCTCTGGATACTAAGTACCTCCTTCAAGATCTTCGATAATATTCGTTGTCAAGGCAATGGCAGCCGCGGCGCGGACACGAAGTAGCATGTTGTAACTCCGTTGGCAACCACAGCCAACCGGGTTAGGATACATCTGGTTCTATGCCCTATCTTTTGCCACTAACTCCCCTTCATCCATATGAATTCACAACTCCATTTGTCAATCCATCCCACCATAACCAGAATCAGTATATGGTTCATTGTATCTGTGCTCACCTAGGCATTTACTCCTACAAGCACACATGAGGCATTGAAATCACAATGATCTACTTCCTCATGTGAAGTGATAATCTTTAATTGTGGCAATTGCCATTCCTTGCAAACATGGTGCATTTTTGACTACCAAAAGTGTCCTATCAGAATGAATTTGTTATCAACAATCATCAATGTTGGATGAACGTAAATAACACACAGTGAAAAAGATGTGGTGTTATTTCCAAACCATGTGACAATTGCCACCGGCCCGGGCAAATGCCTTGTGCCATCATCATCAAGGACTAGTATGGCAATGTTTTAATTGTGATGGGCTGGTGCATGTGATGCAGCTTCAAGTTGAATGAATGAATACTAGTAGTACTTACTTGGGATCATGTGAACTAGTTCATATAAGGGTATTGGCCATTGAGTAGCAATTATCGGTTATGCGCTGAGCATTGACTTTTTATATATTTATATCTATGTGACTTGATTGATCAAATAAAGACCGGTCCGAAACATTTGCATTCCCACGACACGGTCAATGGATAACCAAGCAGAGAGCAACAAGATTTCGACGTCTCTCGAACTCGAGCAAATCGACGTGAACCTATTTCGTTCCGTCAAACTATACCTGCCACCAGGCGGGCGACAGCGCGGTGTGTTTGGTGGACAGGTGATCTCGCAAGCCCTCGTTGCCGCCACGAGATGCGTGAAGCCTGTCTTTGGTCTCCATGTGAGCATTCCCAACTCTGCCCTCCTTTGCTTGCTTATGATCGCGGTAGTCGTTTCATGTGAGAATGCCCATGTCGCACTGAGCGAAAATACTTACAAAGATCAAGTGTTATTTTTTGCTAAGCGCGTCCCCTGCTGTCCCCATTGTATATTTCGTGGAATGCTTGCGCGAGGGTCGCTCATACACCACTCGCAGTGTGAAAGCAGTCCAAAATGGCAAAATCATATTCCAAGCCATGTGTTCATTCCATATCCCTGAGCCATCGCAGCGCTCACACCAGTGGTCGATACCGGCTGGAGTGCGCAGCCTGGAAGAATGTGAGCTAGATGAAGACTTGTTTCGGCGTCGTGCGGCTCAAGAAGACGTGGACAAAGAGATGAAGGAGTTGTTTCTGGACTATGCGGCGGTACGCATTTATCAACCAATGGATGGTTTTCTGTATGACATGGAACACTGCAGGGGCGTGCCAAAGGCCCGATTGCTATCAGAAGAGCCGCTAATGCAGTCACTGATGAGAAAGGCGTGTTAACGACCATGTTCTGGGTGCAAGCAAGGACCGGGCAGACGGATGCATATGAGGCCCCGTACCAGAAAGTGAGAGGATTCCAATTTGGTCCAGGTTATTGTTTGACGAGGAACTTTGTCAGTGCATTTTGGCGTACATGTCGGACCTTAATTTGTACGATTTCAGGCACGGCACATGGGAGCGCGCTCATTTTGGGGCATAGCATCACGGTCGCGGCGGAGACACTCGGTCTGATTAAATTCTCGAAGGGACGAGATACCCTTGGAATGAGTGTGAGTTGTCTGTATCTCCGCCGGACGAGGTTGAGACTGATCAGGCTGTCGATTCAGTCCACGGTGGATCACTCGATCTGGTTCTACGAGTAAGTGTCCGCATGATGATCGATCGTGGTTTGGTGAACACCTGTGGCAGCGATAGTTTTGACTGCGAGGACGGTCTACTCTACGTGGTGAGTGTCTGTGTGCCGTGGCTTCTGCGTTGGTACTGACGGAGGCCAGGTGACGTGTCCCCGGGCCAGGCATGGGCGGGCGGTGGTGCAGGGAAGGGTAAGCATTGGTCTCGATGGTGTGCGTGTGCTAAGGGGAGTAGCTGTACAGTCGTTCTGGAACACTGGTCGCTGTGACCTGCCAGGAGGGGGTAGTGCGTGCGAGCAGGATGTAGCGATAGAAGAGTTCGAGAAGCGGGGAACAATAAATGAAATGTTATTGTGTACGAAAAAGGCATGCCTGCCTTGTCTTTTTGTTCTTGCTTGGCGACGTACAAAACATGGCCGTGTATAAAGCCCTCCCCTCCTCGAACTCGTCTCCTTCCCCCATCAGGATTTTGACAATCCCGTCCATCCTTGCAGCCAGGTCCGTCCCTTCTTTCCCGCTCATTTCCCCCGCTCACGACCTCTCCACCAGCCTGTGGGGTCAGTCCGATTCTCAATCCGATTCGTAGATATTACAAGCCCCGCTTTTAACCGCTCTCTCTACATCGCTGCGCGATTCTTCATCATGGATTCCCCTCTCCCCACCCTTTCCGTCACCCTTGCCCACGCCATTACCTATTTGACTCGTCCCCTCATCGTATCCTACCCTGCTGCCACCGTCATCAGGCTCCAGCACATCCTCGAGGCAAACCTCACCCCCCTCTTTGCACCCACCTGGGTACCTGACGATCCCCTCCGCGGCTCCGCCCGCCGCTGCCTCTCCTTCTCCTCCACCTGCCTCCCACCTCGCGCCATCTACGCCGCTTGCATGGCAACTGGCGTTCAATGGTTTGACTGGATTGCCGCTCTTGGCAGCTCTGAGTTCGACCTCTTCATTGACCCTGGCTGCATATCTGTTCGTTTCGGGAAAGGCTCAGACCTTGTCACCATCTGGTCCGAGGACCTCGCAGATGCTGTCTCCCCTGTCCTCCCTTTCACCGCCAAGTCCCAGTCAAAGACGATCGCTCAGCAGCTCCTCGAGAGCGAGAGCGCAGACGACGACGAGTTATTTGCCATGATCGCCGACCACGTTAGCACACCCACCTGGGCGATGCCTGTCATGGATCATTTCTCGCCCCCGGCCCGCTCCGAGTCCCCTCTCTCGGCGGTCTCCTCCGATTCTCGTTCCAGCTCTCGCTCCTCCAACTCGAGTTCTTGCTTTTCATACCCTTCCACCGCCCACACCGATGCCTCTCCTCGGTCTTCGTCTGGCAAAGTCTCCCGTCGTGAGAAGGCGAGGCAAGCGCGGGTCTTTGTTGACACTTCCAAGACCGAAGTCACTCCTTATGATGGTGGCAAGACCACGGTCCTCACTGGCGGTGTCATGCTGGGCGCCGCCCCCTCAAAGGCAAAATCGGTGACCTCGTCCTGGCGTCGGGTCTAACCTATCCTACACTCTTTTACGTCTCACGACTTGTCACATTTCATACGCTTTTCATGCACGAACCTTCGGTGATGATCGATGCACCACGGACATCACATATATTAGCATCCTCATTTTAACGTTATACCACAGCATTCACCGCATCTACTACTATGTTTCCGATCGCTTGCAGGTTCCGGTCGTGTGTAGCATCTTCTGACTTTCCCTGCTTCTTGTTTCGTTTGTCAGTAGTATCATATATTTGTTGTAATCAACGTCGAATGATTATCTTCGCTTGCTGTTCCATCGAACTTGTGAGAAAATCACGCTGTTAACGCCGCCATGGTTGTGTGACCAGACCGGGAGATATAAGACTAGGAAGAGATATCGCGTCTTTGATCCCCACCACCTCATGTTTTCCGCATTCTCTCGCGGTGCACTCGCACCATCGTTGAACCTTGCCAGGCGACGATTCCTCGCCACTGTAGCGTCCAATCCAGCAGGTGTCCCAAGCATCCGTCGCGATTGGACTCGCCAGGAAATCCAAAAGATATATGATGGCCCTTTGCTAGATCTCGTCTTTCGAGCAGCTGCGGTACACCGCCAAAACCATGACCCAGCCAAGATCCAGCTCTGCACCCTCATGAATATCAAAAGTATGTCATCCCGCTCTATCTCCCTCAACCGTTCTGGCTAAACAATGTGGTATAGCCGGGGGGTGCTCCGAGGATTGTAAGCGGCGATCCGTCATTTCATTGTATTCCCGCATGAAATGACCTACAGGTTCCTACTGCTCCCAGTCTTCGCGGTATTCTACGCCCACCACGGCTTCCAAGCTGCTTGACATCGAACCCGTGCTCGAAGCTGCGCGGACAGCCAAAGAAAATGGGAGCACTAGATTCTGCATGGGTGCCGCGTGGAGAGACCTTGCCGGTCGAAAACGGGGATTCGAGAAGATCCTGACCATGGTCCGCGAAGTTCGCGGTATGGGCATGGAGGTCTGTACCACTCTCGGCATGTTGTCTCCCGAACAGGCCAGACAACTCAAGGAAGCGTACGTTTCCGATTATCCTTGCCTCCCTGTATTCCGTTCACAATTTACGCAGAGGACTTACCGCATATAACCACAATCTGGACACTTCTAGGGAATTTTATCCCAAGGTGTGGTCTCTTCGACTTGACGTATCTAACAGAATGTGACACTTGATTCAGGTCATCACTACACGATCGTACGATGAACGGCTAGGTACCATCGACGCTGTGCGCGACGCTGGTATTAGTGTTTGTTCTGGTGGCATTCTGGGTCTCGGAGAATCCGATCAAGACCGAGTCGGACTTATCCATGAGGTTTCAAAGTGAGGATCCGCATCGTGGTGAATGGCGTGTTGCTTACATGTGAACATGTCAGCATGCCCGAACATCCAGAATCCTTCCCGGTGAATGCCCTCGTCCCCATCCCCGGGACCCCATTAGAAGATAATGAGGTAAGTGTGCCATCGGTGATGAGCTGATGGGGTGTTAACTTGACCATCTCAGCCGGTCCCATATCATACCCTAGTGCGAACGATCGCCACTGCACGGGTTGTTCTCCCAGGGACCATAATCAGACTTGCTGCGGGGCGAAATACACTCAGCGAGTCAGAGCAAGCAATGTGTTTCATGGCCGGAGCCAACGCTGTCTTTACCGGAGAGAAGATGCTGACAACGCCTTGTGAGTCTCCTTGTGTGCGGTATCGGGGTGAAACTAAATTTCAATTTGCGTGATGTAGGTGCACCTTGGGATGAGGTATTGTGTTTTCATTTCCACTATACGCACGCTCATGTGGCTTGGCGGTTCTAGGACAAGGCTATGATGGGTCGTTGGGGACTTGAGGGAATGGGGAGCTTTGAGCACACAAGGGTCGCGCAAAAAGAGGAATCCAAGCAGTCTCCTGAGACTTTTTTATAGCTAGAACAAGGGACTCTGGGAGTGCTAGTGCTGGTGAACGTTTAAACAATAGACTTTGTATAGTATACCTGAAATGCCATCCGGGATTCGGTCTTTGCCGGCGTCACGTCACTTATTCAAGTCAAGACCAGCGGAGGACGCGCTATGCAAAAACCCATGGAGGACGCGAAGTAAGTCCAGACTGAGCTGTGCTGCAGACGGGCTGCTTATGGTGATTATTACAGTCCATTTGTCCTGAACGACCATAATGCGTGGTATTACCCATCACAAGGATTCGATCCCGAGACCGAATCCCTAAACATCAGTGTCTCGGGCGGAAACTGGGGGAAAAAGACAATGAAAGGCTGCAGATGGGTTCGAAGAGGAAAGATAGCAGCCTGGGGACCCAACATGGACGAATGGGAGGTACGTCCCGCCCCCATTCTCCTTTGAATGTCTCTCTTACACAGGTATTCACACAGGCCGAAGATCGAGCACGACAGCGTATACGAAATCTGCTGCCCACCGAACGACGCTCGCCTTCACCACCCATACTACCACACCTGCGCTCCCCGTCTCCTCCCCTCGTCGCCCCATACCCGCCCCCGGTCATGCAACACTACAGCTTCACCTCCTTTGTGATGGACAATTCCGTGACGCACTCGTTCCGCTCGAACCTGCTCGACGAGCTCGAGCATGCGACCAACAGTCTCATCGAGGGCGAAGCCATCTTGAAACAGGCACTCGGGAGGTTATGGCAAGTCATCAACGAAGACGCGGGGAAACGACAACGGGTGGAGGAGGTGATACCGAAACGTGAGGAAGCGGACGGCAACGTTGGGGAAGACGACCTGGATGGGAGACGTTCTCCGGAGCTCGTCCCGAATACGCACAAGCTTTTTTTGTCGTATGAACACGATGGGCCGCCTGTGCTCGATCCCTCGCATTTTGCGTCTCCTCAGATGCAGCAAGACACGCTGGAGAAATCGTTGGCGACGCTACGGGAGCTACGGGATGACGACCGTGAGTACGTGGAAAGACTCGAGGAGATACGGGAGGGCTTGGGGGATGTTCGCTCGCAGCGAAACTTGGTTTGGGAAATGATACGAGAAAAGGCTATAAAGGAGATGCAAGATGCTGCTTTCAACGCAGCTTTGGACTGACTCGACATGTATGCTACACTAGTACTGTATTGGTAAATGTCATGTTGAGAAGTCTACGAAATTTAGGCAATGGATTCATCTGCAGATAGATTTATTGGGCCTGAACATTGAATATTGAATGTTGAGATGGTACTGATATGTGTAGACGCCAGTGTGGGTCCGATAATCACGCCATCAACGGCGATGTCTCATTGCCGGCCCTTTCTACATCTGGCACCACCAGAGTGGGAACGGTATCGGACTCGTCGCCGCTTGGTGTTCCGGTCCGCGCGCCTGCGTCTGGGACCGAGTCTATAGGGGCATTTTTCCTATTTTCATAGCCGGACTTGACACGATTGTTCGACACAGACTCGCTTGATCGTCACGGCGTCGTCAATGGAACGTGGGATATGTGAAGAACATGACATACCGAATCTCTGCGATCAAATCATCAATCGCATACCAAGCGAGAGAACTATAAGCGATGCCTCGCCACCACCCCAGTCGGTCTGTGGGTGCGATGTATGCATGGGCGTGGAGGTGATCAGACACGGGGATCTTGCTGTCCTTAAAAGGCGGCGTTATGAACCCAATGTGGAATTGTGAATGAGCCTCCTGGGATTCGGAAGCGAGAAGACGTTGGGCGAGGTTCCTGACGTTGACAAGCAAGGGGATGTCGCTCGAAGACTGACATGAATGTGAGAGGGCGTGCGGTCGTGGACACGACCATACGTACCAACATGTACAGCGAGGGAACGTGCAAGCTTTTGGGGCATCATGAGCACTGGAGGGGGGGAAGCGAAGAGGGAAAAGACAGGACTCACTTGAGGGCGATGATGATGTGCACCTTGCTCGAGACCGGACTGATGCGTTCGCGGTACGCTGTCAGGTTGTCATCCCTCCACAGGACATCTGCTCGTGTGTCTGACGCGCTGGCAGCAGCTGCGACAATCCCACACATGGGGCAACCAGCTTTTGGTCCAAACGCCATCGTGGCAGAAACTCAACAAAGTTCGTCAAGCGACGCCTAAAAATCATGGCATTTCAACTCGTCTTTGGTAAAATTCAACAAGAGCTCGACGACCACAACGACAGACGCGAACGTCTCATAAAGGTACATGACGAACAATTACCGAGCCCGTGGCTCATTTCAAGCGTCGTGTGCATCTAGGCAAGTCGTGATGTCACCAACATCTCGAAAAAAGCCATTTTTCTCCTCCACCGCATTATGAACGAAGACGTGGAAGATGACCGTGCACATTCGAAGCACGCATGCGAACGCGGTATCGAAAAGCTCGGTGAGGTGCGCGGCATATATGCGACGATCAAGCCGGAGATACAGGGCGATGCCTTTTGGCGTCACCATCATTCTGTATCACCCGGTCTACAAGAGTAGATACTCCCATCCACGTGCCATCTTGGCCCTCGAATGATCTCCTTTATCCAGATATATCGAGGCGCTGGGCTTCGCTCACTATCTTGGCCACGGAACCTTGATCACGTTTAACCAAGTACAGACGTCCTTGTCGGACGAACATGGCGTTCCTGTGCGTGGACACTGCCTGTTTGATTCATGTACCCATCTTCATCCGTACGCTCTTTTTGCTTCAGTACTTTCCGCTGCCCAAGGAAGACTATTTGCTTGGCCTGTCCGATCTCACGGGAGAGCTTATGAGATTTGCCATCTCAGGTTTTTCTCACAAGGGCGGACGTGCTCGGGCTACGCAAGCGTGCAACTTTGTGAGAGACTGCAAGTCTGGCATGTGCACTCTCTTGACTAGTCATTGTCCTGGACTCACCTGTCATCAAGACTTTGACATGTTCGCGCCTTTTGTAAGGGGCCTTCATAGGAAGCAGGTTGTCACTAACCAGTCGCTGGAGAAGATTGAAAATGGTATCTGGCCATGTTTGTTGTCTTCTCGAGGATTCATCGAATTCTTTTTCAGCAGTGTATGCGATTGTCGTCCGAACGTCTGAATACGATCTACCCCCGGAGATTCTTGATGACATCATAATGCAGTCAACGTCCAACTATGCATACAAGGACAAGCGGAGTGATCATAATCTCGGAATCGATGATGAGCATGAATATGGTTATTAGTGACAATTCACTCATCGTCATCTGAGACTAACTACAGAGAATCCGGTCTTCAACTGTATACATGGGGAACGTGTTTATATAGTACATGTGTGATAGTAAAGTGCAAAGCAACCATCGGTCTAGAGAAGTGGCATTTATTAAGCGCTTCCTATCAAGAATTACTGTGTCTGGAGCGCATTCTTCGTCGCGGACGATCATCGGCATCGGCATCGTTTTCGTGCTCGTCACCGTCCGCATTATGGACCACTACTCCCCACGGAGCAACGTACTCGCTGAGCTCATAGAGTGTTCGTGTTTGACGGCGTCGTAGGCGGGCAGCCTCTTTCGCCTTTTCCTTCAATGCTTTAACAGCGATCTGTTCTTTCCAGGATCTGAAAACCCTGATTATCACCCCGCGGAATGGAGTAAATAGGTACACACTCTAGTCGTTTATTCCATTCAATGGCTTTATACCCTTTTTCTTGCCACTCTGGGCGCCCACTTTTAGCTAGTGCCTGAAGGTGTTGTTGTACAAGATTGTCCACGGCAAAGTTTGGAAGCAGAGGCTTTCGGGTCGATAAATTCGATCGGCATACAGCGCAGGTAGGTTCGTACTTCTGAAAGAGAGCTGAATATAGAAAGGCGTGACATAAACAACGCAGTACGTACGTTGCGTGCAGACCACCCATAGCTGCACTCGCCGCAACATGTATGTCCACAGGGATTTGATACTTGTGCACCGACACTAAGTTGCTCAGAAGTAAGTTCTCTAGTCGCGCGCAGCCGGACCCCAAGGACGTTCAACCTACAGCAAATCACAACAGCTTTTTCGGATATAGTATCTCAGAAATGCAGATAGAGGGTCAAAAGAGATAGACGTACATGGGGCAAGTGAGGTCAGCTTCGTATCCATCCAAGATAGTTCGGATGTCCACGCTTTCGGGTGGCTCGGCTTTCCTTTTGCCTTTTCTGCTCGCGGAAAACGATCCTAGAAATCGCATTAAATACTCGTGGACGTGATGCAGACTATGTGCGACCTCTGTCCAACGTGTGTGAGTATCATGGAAAATGTGTACAATTGAGGCAGCACCATATATGCGGACCAAACTCCGCAATACGTGCTTTGTAAGGATGAGACAGACATACCACCTAGAGAAGAACCGAAATTTGTTTTCAATGTATTGTCTGAGTTCAATAACCTATTAATGAATTTCAACGACACACACTTTCGGCATCCGTTGGTTGACCATCTTGGGGTATTGTTTAGTACTGCACGAACGCGACATGATACGAAGCGGACAGACCGGATTTTTCGCGTGATGATGATTCCGAGCCTAGATACACGCGATAACAACGTTTGAACACCCCAAAGCCTTGAAAATTCTCACCTTGAACCATTTCGCCGAGGGCGTGCGCTTCCAACGCATCAATAGCGGCAAGAAAAGAGGGATCCATGTCCTCGACGCTATTAAACCCGGTGGCCGGGCTCGCCACGGGAGATGGCGGGACGGTCCGGGGCAGAGCTAAAGGAACGGTGGCCTCAGGAGCACATTCACTGATCGTCGGTGCCTGGAGTGCAGGAATGTTATCAAAGTCGAGACCATCGAAATCATTAGGAAAGTCATCATCATCCACGAGTTCCGCCATCGTCGAGAACAACGTGGCCGAGCGTAACCGAAACTGTCTCTCGAGATGGTCAGCGCGTCCGCGTGACGTTGTCCGAACTTGTCGGATGTGACTCCAAGAGAAAAGCCGGGCCCGGCACGGAAAATTGCGAGCGGAAGTTACTTAGTTTGAATAATGAGTCCTATCTGACTTTCAAATGTTTGGTTCCTGAATCCTGGCAGGTGGCGATACATCCCGACTCACAGGAAGTCGATTGAATTTTCTTGTTATTAACGTCCATAAACGCAGGCCTCAGAACGTTATCAACCTAGATCGATGGAAAAGAGCGGACTTCTCATGTCATCATGCGATCGCACAGGTAAGCACGGCAGCGACAAAGGATTCACAAGAGTACACAAAAGAGGAACGAATTGCCTTGTCAGTCCTATTCTTACCTCTTGACAGGCAAAGGCTTGGCTCGCCCCTCCGCGGATTACACGTATACTTGTCAATGGTACGCAAATACAAACATTTTCCGTTACTGTGGGATATTATGATTGGACTGTCAAGTAGTGCCTGACTTTTTTTTCTCGTCTTTTCTTTTTCATCTGTCCAATCTGAACAATGGGACTGGGACCGATTGTCGGCTTCTCGTGTCAGTTGACCCGTATGGTGATCCGGTACCCATATCTTCACAGGGTAACGAATCAGATGACCTGTTTGGACGAATGTGCACAGGGAAAAGTCCACTCTTTCTCCCTGCGGTGTCAACTTGACTACCAGGACCACTTGAAGTATTTTCTGATCTGATAGAGATCACCCAAAGAGGAAAACCAAGAGAAACGCATTTTTAGCGCACACAGCCATGTTGTTTGCTTGGTACTAATATGTTCTCACATGAAGGGCATAAGCGGGACGCAGATGAACATCATGATTCACCGCATCCCCTGAAGAACCATCAAGCTGATGATCCTGACTAAAAGTCTAAACAAGGTGTGGCACTTGACGGCGATTCTAGTGTCGCCCTGCTCTGCGAAGGTCGGTTTTACGACAGAGTGGGAAGAACAACGTGTACGTGGAAAATAGACCTGACGACATAAGCGGGATTTCAACCTGTTTCACCGACCTGTTTCAAAATAAGTTTTCGAGAATCGAGTATGATTAGAAGTGGGTGCAGGTACAGCAATTGTAGGTTAAGCCAAAGTACAGAAGTACAAAAGAGAACAGCAACTAAAGAAAGCGACGGGGAATGCTACACCGACACTCCAATTGCAGACGAGGGAAAGCGTGCCTGAGAGATCTCCGGAGTATTTTGAGGATCATCAAGGACAGAATCTCTGCCCGCGCTTGAAGAGAGAAGCGAACCAATGGCCATGGGAGCTCTAGATCGTGGTGAATACTCTTCAGAATCACTCCGTGACGAGGAATAAGGTGATGGAGGTAGATCACGTGATGATGGATGTGTGGAATGATGTGAATATGGAGCAGGAGAGCGAGAGTAACGTTGTCGTTTACGCGAAGGTTGTGGTTGATGGGGAGGGTCCCTGGGAGAAGGTGCTGATTTATGAGTGAATTCATGTCCGTAGTACAGGTCGGCGGAATGACGTTTGTCTTTTGAAGTAATATGGGGAGACGATAGGGGATATTGGTGAAGAGGGGGAGAAAGTGTAGCATCGGTAGTGTACAGCTCGAGGAGTGACCGGTGGAGAGAAGCAATGGCAGCCATACGCTGTCGGAGCATGAGGACGAGGGTGACCATGAGAAGGAGAAGGGGACGAACCTGGTCCTCTGCATTCTTGGCATTTAACATGGCAATAAGCATGTCACGGTCGCCGTCGCCTTTGGATTTGTATGCACCGAGGATCTCTCTGAGGCTCGGTGGGGGTGGCTACGATAGAAGATGAGGGGGAGATTGGGGGAGGCACGGGACAGGACAGACCTGTTCGAGAACATGCCAGGTGGACATGAGGAGACGCTTGGGGTCGAGGGAGGGGAGGTGGGAGTGTTCTGTGGGGGGGTAAGAAGAAGTCATCGAGTCTTGGAGGAGACAGACCATGCGCAGAGTTTTTGTAGGACAGCCAAGTCGAACATTCTATCTTTGAGTAGCCAAACCGCGGTATAATTAGAACGCCAAGCCAAGGTGAGGCTGAATACCCGAAAAAAAAATTAAAAATTAAAAAAAGTCTGAGAGTCCCATATGGCATACCTACCCACCAGGGCAGATACTCTCCAGTCATGACACACAGCCTCGACCGTCTCTCTGAGGGAGACTCCAAGTCGTGACGAGGAGGAGGAGACTCTATCTGTCCGCTGTGCTAATTTAGTGCCTGTTACACAGCGGTCTTGGCAGGAAAACCCTATTTATATTCGTGTCATTGCTTCATTTTCGTCCGGATCCTCTCCGCATTTAGCACTCACGGCGCGGTCACCCAATCACGTCGTTATTTCTGCAACCCACACTGCAATTGCCTTTTTTGGTATTCATATTCGTTGCCGCCTTGGTCGTCTCTCCTTGAAAATGCATCCTGTCCAGCCCCTGCCAAAGTACTCCTGGAGTACACGTTCCATCAGACCAGCGTTGCACTACTGTGTAAACCACTTCGAAGCAGATTTCTACCTCGCCCACCTTGCTCACGGGCCCATCGGCTTTGATCTCGAATGGCGACCAAACTTCCGCAAGGGCCAACCGGAGAATCGCGTCGCCCTCGTGCAGCTCGCAACCGCCGATACCGTGATTCTTCTTCACATACACCGCATGACACGTACTTGCCGTTCTACCTCTCCCCTTCTTCACTTATACTCGCTCAGAATTTCCATCGAGGCTGTTACACCTCCTTAACTCGCCCTGCTGGATCAAGGCTGGCGTTAGCATCCAATGTACGTAATAATCCTCCGGACCCGCAGCGTCACAGTTTATTTTGCCAGACGATTGCAAAAAACTATATCGCGACTACGGTGTATCTGTCAGAAATTGCGTCGAGCTGTCTCTGCTCGCTCGTACGGTCGACAATACGCGATGGAAAGGACCATACACTGAACAGCTCGGCTTGGCTCGATTAGTCGAGACATACGATCAAGCTGCCTTGCCAAAGGGCAAAATACAGCGCAGCAACTGGGAACAGTTTCTCGATCCCGTTCAACAAGAATGTAAGTCACGCAAAATCTAGCTTGATGTGTGGCTCAATCGTTGCCTCTAGATGCGGCGAATGACGCACATGCTGGATATACTATGTATTCTCGCCTCATCGCCATGGCCCAAGCTATGGATCCCACTCCACTATCCACCTACTACTCATTCAGCATCATCGACGGTCAGTTGCGGGATAATTTTGGTATCTTTCCTTGGCAACCACACAACCCTTTTTATGATCCCGGTCCGCCACCACCCCCAAAGCCCAAGGACGCTGAGAGAGATAACCAAGAATGTCCTAGTCTGGTTCTTGGCGTCACAACCGAGCTCCAACGAGACGCCTGAGACAGTCCGCAACATCATCTTCCCTCGCCATATACTAGCAGATCTGGATGATATCATAACGCAGAGAGCCGGGAACTACAAAGTACCCCGCGAACGTAGGTCATTGCCTGACACGGCCATTCCGGACCGAACAGTGAAGTTGGACCTGCTACTTGTGAATTTTTGTCCTTGGCAGCGGAGCATTATTGACACCACACTTAGCTATACACAGAGAACGCCCCGATCTACCTCTTAAAGTCTTGACTAATCTATATTCATCAAAGTTGTATACTTACAACCATTTGCTTCTTTGTCTGGGACATTGGCATTTCCGAAATGAACCTTTAAATAATTATTAATCATCATGTCTACATGATGTGCATACAAGTACAATGTTGGGAGGTGCCTAACAAGCTCCATCATTCGTCCAATCACCCGAGGTGCCTACAAATGCCGATCAGCACATGATAATCAAAGGTTTCATATGTTGCATACCCCCCGGGACAGAATCCTCCGACCAATATAACGCGGTCCAGAGATCACCACTGCAGTGTTGTTTAGTTCCATGCACGTAGACGTTTGGTTGGTACCAACTGACTCGTAAGTCACCTCCTCTCCAGCAGTGTATGCCACGTCTGACTCCCAAGCTGCCACCCCACTGCAGCTTCCCGTGGTGGTCGTTGTCGGAGAGGCCGCACTACTCGTCGCGCTTACCGTCGTGGATGCAGCTAACGAAGTGGTCGTCGTTGCCGTCGACGATCCCCCACACGCACTGACTAAAATCACGTGTAAGTAAAAAAAAAAACCAAAACAAGCGCTCTGGGTGAACGTACTAGCGCTCCACCCGCTCGAGCCACCAGTGCTGGGTACTGAGTTGGTCCAGTACGCCGCCTGTGTGGATGCTCCATGGATGGTCTTGGCAAAGATTCAGATATGGCGTACCTCCCAGATATAACCCTCGTACGAGACCGTCTCGCCAGCGGTATACGCTTGTCCAGAAACGTACGCAGCGGGCGAACAAGCCGGGTAGGTGAACCCCGTGGAACCTGTAGCACTCAATGCGTCCTTGATCGCAAGGTCATACCTATCGTTGGCTGTACCCAAAAATTAAACTGTGAAGCAGCATGCGTCTCGCGGGCGTACCATATGCTTGAGAGGCGTCCCATAGCATGACACCGCCAAACGAAGGGAAACTCTTCCTCATTTGGACGGCGATGCTACTGAGGTTTCCGATGGGGACGTAACCTGTTCCAGCGGCGGTACTCGAAGCGGGGGCACCAATGTATATTTTCACCTGATGGATATTCGGGTCAGCAAAGTTTGATCAGATCAGAGGATAGCGGCTCGATGGCACACGCACATTTGGGTTCGGGCTCGTCTGTTGCGCCCAAATGTCCCTTGTAAAAAGTTAGCGCATAAATAAATACTTTTGCCGATAAGCACGCACCAGACCCCAAAGTTCCAGTCCTTGTCGAAAGAGTTCAGTGACCAAAAACACCCCACGATCCAAGAAGTAAACTTACCGATACGACGTCAAAGTTTTGCAGGCCGCACACATTATTATCTAGCGGGGATTACGTCCAGAGTTCTGTGAAGTACACGTGACTTACAAAACTGGACGTAAATTGCGTCGAACCCGACCGCATCAATTACGCTGCCGAGATTAGCATCTGGAAACGGGCACTGTGGTGCACCTTTAAAGGGTCAGACACGAGTACTCGCAACTGGCGAAATAAATACCCGTGATATAGTACCTGTAGAATATATTAGCGACATGACCCTCCCCCATTCCGAGATCTAGGTTCACTCACGGCTTGCTGGCACCCGATGCCAGAGATCGGATTTCTGTAATGAAAGCCGCGTAACCCGTAGAGCCGCCCCCTTCGATATCAAGGTCGACACTGTCACCGTCGTTTAATAATTGATATTCGCCACCTTGATCAACTTACCCGTCCAGCACAGCGCCGCCAAAGGGCCGCGTGGTGCTGCTCCCACCCAAAAACAAGTCCCAAACTACACATCGTGCGCTTCAGTCTGGACTAGCTAGATAGGGAGTAGAAAATGACTCACTCGTCTGTGCGAACGTCTGTGCCTCCGAGTCACCGGTGAAGCCGACGCTACCGCCCGCACCTCCCAGAGAAATGGTCACGATCTTGCCTTTAGATTGACAGTATTCAATGTCTGCAGCCAGAGCAGAACAATTGGCAAGATCGGTTCCTGGAAAGGTGGCATTGTCCGTCGGGTTGCATGTCTGGCCAAATAGTCAGTATGCAGTCACGAGCGGGCAAATATGGGGGGGCATACGTTGGCAAGATTCAGCACGGGCATTCCGCCGGTGCCAAAGAACGTGTCCACAAATGCAACAGGCAGGGCATCTATGGCATCGTCCTTGGATGCCTGAATTGAATTTCTTTGCACGAGTCTCGCGAGGACAACATACCTGGCAATAGAATGATATCGGTTGTTGATCCAGAGCAGGATCATCGTGTGTTGCACCATAAGAATCTTGACCCCAATACCTACACCAGGATGTTGGGAAATGGTTAAATGGGGAACGAGAATCATCTTACACTGCGACCTGGATAAAGTGTTGGTAAGAAACACGAAGCTCATCATCGCAGAGGACTTACATTGTCATAATAAGAGTTGTCGTATGCAAGGACCTTGCCTAGGTATAAGTACACGGACACAAAAGTCGTGAAGGCGGGGAGGAATGTCATGGTGCTGAACAGCGAAGAGAGGGTCTTGCTCCAGCTCAACCATAGTCTCTCAGTTCTTATACCTGTAAAGAGCGTCGGCCGGTTGAAGGTGGGACATGTCCACACTCGAAATCGATTCCTACCATGTGGGCGTATATCGCAGCCGCATAGTACAAAGTGCTATATCGGGATAGTATCATCACCGAGGATTCCTAGTTTGATGCGACTTGGGATGCACTCCTTTGTTTTGCTGGGATGGTTATCACAGGACAGGGAAAACAGAATCCAAAGGCTAGGTGGCATGACACTAACTCGCATGAGGCTCACGAGCACAAGTACATGTGCACATGGCGTCTACCTGGCAAGAGAGAGGTTGTGTTTTTGTGTCGTCTCATGACAATGTGCTTGATCGTGCGACGTCAAAACTGTGAGCATGAGGCGGCAAGGAATGGCACGTGGAACCATATCACACCACTAGTACTTCCGTGAGCATCGCGGTATCGAGCACCGAGCTTTGATCGCACTTAATAGGCCAAATTCCAAAAGGAAGCATAACTGGATATCCCGCACGTTAGCAATGAGATATCTATATAAAAAGAGTAATACAGCGATCGATGGCCAGAGATAAGGGGGAGAGTATCATGAATTAGGCTGATGATGCTCCCGAGTCTTCGCTCTCACCATCTACAGAGGCCGCAGAGGCCGCATTGCGGACGGGTTCTGTGTGGGGATCAGTACTGCGCGGCATCGAGAAGAGTGAAGGACTACCAAAGTATGGGTGTGCTTGAGCCTCGCGAGCTGTCAAGCGTTCTTGGTGATCATAGCGAAGCAATTTGTCGAGGAAGTCAATTGCCTCGTTGGAAAAATACCGCTGGTTCTCCGAGGTGACGAATCTCGACCACGGTTTTCGAGGGTATCTAAAGGATATGATTGGCAGTCATTCAAAGAAGAGGAGTAACACGGTACCTTCCCAGGAGCTCGTCATATTGTGGATCGAGCCGAATGTTATACTTGTCAATGTAAGCATAAAGTTCATCGGTGCCGAGAACCTTTGCGATCTTGACCAACTGATCATAGTTATCATGACCGTGGAAAAAAGGTTCTTTCCTGAATATCTACAAGGCGATGTAGGAAGAAACCAACGAAGGAAGGGTATTCTCACCATAGAAGCAAACATGCAACCAAAGCTCCACATGTCAAGACTGTAGTCGTACTCCTGGAAATCTACCAAGAGCTCTGGACCTTTGAAGTAGCGCGATGCCACACGAACATTGTATTCAACCTTTGGATGGTAGAACTCGGCCAAACCCCAATCAATAAGTCTTAGCTAAGACTGTCGCGTTTGAACTGGGAGACACGGCAGAGTAGAGTAGACAAATACCTTGCGTTGGTCATGATCGATCATGACGTTGTGGGGCTTTACATCACGATGCATGATGCCGCGCGAATGGCAGAAATCGAGAGCCTGGAGAAGAAGATAAGGAAGAGACGGGAAGAGAGAGAGGAAGAGGAAACCTTGAGAAGCTCGAACATGTAGAATCGGACATCGAAGTCGGTGAATCGAGGATATAGGACCTTGAAATCGACGTTGTCGACGTACTCGGTGACGAGACTTGGGATTTTGGAGGCAGGGTCACGGACGACGTCGAGGAGGGCTACAATATTCGGACCACCGGCGAGATTTTGCAAGATTTTAATTTCGCGCTTTATTTTCTTTTTCTTGACCGGTTTGAGGACTTTGATGATGCATTTTTCGTCATGTATGACGTTGACACCCTCAAAAACCTGGAAAGATTAAGATCTGGAGATGATCACAGATGCATAGGTACCTCTGAGTATTTTCCCCGGCCGACCTTGCGCACAATCTCATAGTGATCCTGCGAGCCCCACTGGACCTGGAGATTGTCTGTTGGAGAGAGTCAGAGGGGGTGGCAAGGGACAAGGAATGGAGGACCGTATTCGTGCCAGGCAGGACCAAACTGAGCGTTGACATCCCGATAGACGCGTGCAACAGACTTTGTGGGGGGCCGTACCATGGAAAGCAGAGATGGATAGAAACGGCTGGCAGCAACGCGCCACCAGCCGAGTGTACATTCCCACGGAACATGCCCCCACCGAATTGGCCAACATCGATCGCGTATATTACCTCGCCTCGCTATCACAGCTCGGTCCCACCATCTACCCGAACCCTCCTCACCCGCGGCCCACCAACACCCCCTGCCCCTGCCCCCACCCCCAATCTCGTTCGCATCAGAACCATAGCCGACGCCGCCCACCCTGCATGCGGACAACGCGGCCTCTTTGCACTCTACAAAATCCCCCCGAGATCCCACATAATCGACTACATCGGCGAGGTGCACTGCCAGGGCAGACCCGACTCTGACTACGATCTCTCCCTCCACCGCCAGCACGGCGCCGACGTCGGGATCGATGCGCGCGTCATGGGCAATGAGGCCCGGTTCGTAAATGACTACCGGGGCATCCAGGAGAGACCGAACGCCGAGTTCGTCGAGTACAGGACTGTGTCGGGCGAGCTGCGGATGAGCGTCTGGAGCACGTCGACGGGGATCAGAAAGGGGGACGAAATTCTGGTGTCGTACGGCAAGTCGTGGTGGGGGAGCAGACGAGCTTAGTCAGCTACAAATAGATGTATACAATTAGCGGTCCCTCCCTCGCTGTTGTCCGCCACTGTGTGTCTTGAAATGCTCGTTCGGTCTGCGTTCATTTCTCTGTCAAGACGTCCTTTTGCGTCCCATGTCCGTCTTTACTTCATTCCATGTACACCGTGCCAACACCCTCACAGACTTGCACCCAGAACCAAGGTCCTTTCCAATTTCATTATAATACGTCAATTTGACTCCCTTTCTCTCCAGCGTGTGTTTCACTCTTCTGCCGCACGCTCGGCCACTGTAAAAAATCCGTACGAGGCCTTGGGCCTTACCAAAGACGCATCCCCGGCTGAGATCAAAAAAACTTACTTTGCTGTACGCCTTCATTTTCAATATCGCGATTCGCCACACTCACCTTCCCTTCCCTCGGTATAGCTTGCTCGAAGGTTTCACCCCGATACCAACCCTGATAAAGATGCGCAGGCAAAGTTTCTCGAAATACAGGAGGCTTATGACGTATGCTCCCCATGCTCGAGACTCACCCTGCCTTCTCATTTCCCCCCAGATTCTGAAAGACGGCAAAAAACGTGCCGCCTATGACCAGTATGGCCCCGCTTCACAACAACCTGGATTTGATCCGAACGCATTCGCTCGAAATCCTTTTGGAGACGCTGCAGGTGGCTTTGCCGGGTTCCGCGACTTTGGTGCTGCGTTTGGTGGCGCACAAGGCGACTTGTTTTCTCAGCTCTTTGGCGGTGCCCTTGGCGGTCGCGCTCGTCCTGATGGTTTCAATCAGTCTTCCCGAGGTGCTGACATCGAGACTCGTCTCAACGTCACTTTCATGGATGCTTGCAAGGGTACCGTCCGTACTGTGAATATCAATCCCGTCTCAACCTGCTCAACTTGTAGCGGTACTGGCCTCAAACGAGGTGCTAAGCGCGCAACATGTAATTCATGTCATGGTACCGGGACCCGCACATTTGTCATAGACAGTGGATTCCAGATGGCTAGTACCTGCGGCACATGTTCTGGAACTGGTTCCACTATCCCTCGCGGCAGTCAGTGTGACACCTGTGGTGGTCAGGGGCACATCAGAAGCAAGAAATCAGTCAACATTGACATCCCACCAGGTGAGCACCAAAACATTCATTGGCCTCGTGCACCCCTGGTTGCTAATTCAACACAGGTGTTGAGGATGGCATGACCATTCGTGTCCCCGGAGCTGGAGACGCCCCATTAACTGGAAAAGGAAGTCATGGTGACCTGTTGGTTCGTGTTGGGGTAGCTCCCTCCAAGATCTTCCGAAGACAGGGAGCAAATCTTCATCACGAAGCACGCATACCTCTCCACGTTGCACTTTTGGGTGGTCGTGTACGGGTCCCAACACTCGATGGCCACGTCGACGTGCGCGTGCCAAGCGGAACGCAACATGGTGAAGAAATGGTTCTCAGAAATCATGGTGTTCCATCCGTCTTTGGTGCAGAGAAAGGAGATTTGTTTGTCTCTTTCACCGTCCAACTTCCAAGGTGAGACATCTGTGCTTGGCATTAATCTACATACAATGACGTGGCGCAGGTCATTGACAACGCGGCAACGTGAAATCCTGCAGCAATACGCAAACGATGTGGAAGGGCACAGCACAACATCACAAGACAAAGTTGATATGAGATCGACGGCCTCGCGGCCCAACAATGTAGAGAGTGAAAGTGCAGACAACGGTAGGGGTTCTTTTACTTATTCAGCAGCATCCTCCGAGGATAGCTGGCTGTCTCGTGCGTGGAAAAGAATACGAGAGCTCACTGGGCTTTGATTTCTGCATGGGTGTGACCTTACGACATTGGTCCGATCATACATTCGCTTCTCAATTGAATGCCATAGAGGAACAGGGAAGCGACCAAACGGCGAACAACGATGGTCCATCGGAGAGCGCGGAGCGAGACGGTAGGGAAAGAGTGATGGTTTGATTCCAGATTCATAGAAGCATATTATCGCATATTTAGATTCGTTTCATCGTGAATGTCGCATGGAGATTCATATTGATTCATTTTCGGCTTGCCGTGGACATGCTACGAAAAGTCAATTGCATCCGCGGTGCTTGGTCCGCTAGTACCAATGCTCACAAAACTCAAAACATTTTAACCTAGCGGCGATCTCACATTGATCTTCTTCCAGGTAAGCATCCTGCCTCCCTCTTTCCGCCAGATCTCCCCTCTCTTTCCTTTTTCCTAGGACATTATACACTTTGCTCGCGCACCCCAGAAGCCATTGTGCTTCTTTATGTGTCCCCCTTACAACACATGACAAAGGCCTTACAGTACGTTTGGTTTTAATCTTTCGCTAAGTCGCCTTGCACTCCTTGTCACTCCGTCGTGGTGGGTCACAGGAAAAGAGACATCTCGTCCACAGATGGAAGCCATTCTTGTCTTGCCCATATAAATGGCACGCGGGCCGCGATGTCCTCCAATCGATTGAATTGTATCCTCTGACAATCCTCACTCATGTCCTTCCTGGTCTCCCTTCCTTCCAAGCTATGGCCCTCATCGCCGTCACCTTCTCCCGCTCCAAGTGTTTCATGTACAGACTTGGAGGGATCTATAAGCACGACGCGCACCGTCGACTCCCTCTCCCTCGTATCCCACCATGACGTCCCGAAATTATCGACCTCCCATCTACTCTTCGTGCATATAGGGTAACCCGATCCGTTTACACGCGCCAATCATACTCAACACGCTTGCAGAGCTGCAATGTCGTTGTTCCTTGCCACCACGGATTCTGTACGTGACATACTCTCAATCTGTTCGATCCTTCTTTTACATTTACGTAGACGATCGTCTCCACGAGTTTACCCACGATCGCAAGTGATCTTTCGGCATCTCCAAGTCAATACATCTGGGTGGGAGTCGCGTACTTGCTCACACAGACTGCATGCCAGCCATTGTATGGCAAGGTATCTGATCTCGTTGGACGCAAGGTTTGCATTTCTCTCCAAGACGCGCAAAGAACGCTCACAGTTTCTCAGAATGTCTTGTACACAAGCATGATGATCTTTGGGATTGGTTCATTACTGTGTGGTGCAGCCCAGGTAATCAACACTTCTCCGTGATATGTCCGCCCTGATCGGATTACCTAGTCCATCTTGGGACTTATATTAGCGCGGGCCTTGGCCGGCGTCGGGGGTGGAGGTATAGTCAGCTCAGTATGGGTCATCACTTCCGAAATAGTCGAGCCCAAAAACAGGGCCAAATGGTCCCAAGCTCTCAGCGTGACGTGGTGCTGTTCTGCTATAGCAGGACCTCTATTAGGCGGATTATTCAGCAGTAAGTCTGTTGTCATACCTCCGAGCATGTATGCCGATACGCGTCTCGGTTAGCGGGTCGCTCACGCATGATTAATTGGAGATGGGCCTGTAAGTTGCAAATGGTCATTTTAGATTGCCACTTAGCGCCGTTTTCCCTCAAGTTTACATGAACCTCCCTGTTGGCACGGTTGCATTCATACTCCTGGTACTGGCTCTTCGAAACGTCACTATCAGCCGTGTCCATGGTGCCTCATGGCAAACGTTTGCTCGAAAATTTGATTTCTTGGGCTTGTACGTTTATAGTTTATCCATTATTCCCACAAGCTTACGGGTAGATTTGCAGATTACTCTTTATGGTTGGGACAGGATTGTTGATTGTGGGTTTTAGCTTTGCCACGAGCAATGGCTGTAAGGCTAGATAGTGACTTCCAAGTCCAAAATCTGATCACATTTGATAGGGACTTCGCCCTCCACTCTCTCGCTTATCATATGCGGACCTCTAATCCTCATCGTTGGCGGTTTCTATGAGGTCCACACGAGTCGTGACGCCTTATTCCCACCTATTGCCTTTCGAAATCTCACTATGAGTATGGGAATTTTTGATCGGGCGCATTCATGAAGCTGACCAACTTTCCAGTTATTGTGCTCATCATCACTTTCTTCCACAATCTGGCATTTAACGCTGGAACTTTCTATCTCGCGTTGTATTTCCAGGTATGCTCGCTCAGCGCGTTCATCAAATAGGCTCTTACTATGTACCAGGCAGCAAATGGTTTAACACCTCTGGATGCTGGCATTCAGATGTTGCCGTATTCCCTCGGCTCCTCGCTGGCTTCTATGCCAGCTGCGTGGTTGATTGGATATTGGCAGAAAAGGACGGGTGACACGACTGGTCAAAAGTGGGTGATAACCATCGGCCTTCTCATCGCAGCAGTAGGATTTGGTAAGTCTTAGCCGAGCTAAATTCCACTCTTTTTCCTCATGTCGCATCTACATCAGGGCTGCTCGCGTTGCTTGACGAGCACTCTGCGCGCCTTTCGCAGGTGACGTTTCCACTGATAGCTGGAATAGGCATCGGGATGCTATTCCACGCTCCATACCAGGTATTTGCAAAAGCGCTAGGACCTTCTGAGCTGGCAACAGGAACCAGCGCGTTTTTCTTGGTCAGATTCACAGGTGCAACGATTGGATTGGTAGGGTTTGCTATTCACTATTATTTTCCCCTCTAACTCAAACTTTGAATCAAGGCTGTCGCTGGTTTGATATTCGATGGGATGCTATCACAACACATGCCATCAGATTACAAGTTTGACGGAGCATCTTTGTCCATTAACTGGACGTCGTTGAGTTCGATCGAACCCCTGTCCCTGAGGTGGGGGGTTCTAAGCGCCGTCTCGAAGGCTATCCAGGTATGTGTTTGCATCGCCAACGAATCATAACGGTGACATCACTTCATTAGACAATCTGGGTTGTATGTATACCACTTCTGTGTGTGGCTATGTTGGTGAGTATATGATCGAAGTTTTAGTTTTATCGGGTTATCGATTGTGAATTAACTACACAGATTTCGCTTTTCGTAAAACGGTTCCCGATCGAGGGAATGAATGCCGATGTTCAGGAGAAGGAAGAGCACAGAAGAAGTGTCTCTTCAGAAAAACTCGCGACACAAGCTTAAAATGAATAGACTGCATGTCTGTAGCATCTAACATTATTGTACATAGATGTATCGCATCGCATCCACGGTATGGGCGTGTATATAGGTTGTATGTGATATTATGGTCGGTGACTCGGTGTTTTTCCCAATTCGATGGTCATGCTACGAGAAACATCCTAGAGAGAGCCATATACAGCAGTAAGGTCGGATCTCATCTTGAAGGTAGAGTGTGTGTACACACCTCGTGTATGGAATAGTTACACGCGATTCCTGTGTGTAATTCCGTGGCCAGTTGGCGGACATGCGATAGCCGTCAAGCTTTTTGGGGCTTCCATCGAACATCCGATAGAATTATTACTTACGTAGGCGAGGACATATGAATGTGGCACAGCAAACTCTAGGACAAGGGGGGGGGGACTTCTCAGACCTCAGGCTAGACCCGTCGGAGCCAATGGTAAAAGCCCGAGTGTACAATGACACATATCCCGAATGCTCCGGCTGTCCGAAGAGCGAAAACGTGGGGTGATGCCAGGAGTTGAGTTGAGTTGACACGAATGGTTCATCCTAATCCGCGGAATATTGGTATTGGGAATACGCCGGGTGTATGCATGGAACAAGGTTCGAGACACTGCAATGCACAGCATGTGGAGGACATCCTTGAGGTGGCCTTGCATGCTTCAAAAGGCAACGTAAAAGTGAGGACATTGCGGCGATTGTGTGCATTGTGCACAGTCTATCTGGAAGAACGACGGGAGGCATCATATGTGATTTCATTATCAGTTATAGAAAGTGACCGAACGCACGGGTGTGAATAGTATTGGTATTTGGTATACTGTAAATCTCTGGATCACTTCATTTGAACGGGGGCTCGTCTTCGCCGAGTGATCGAGGGAATGCGTCGTGATTTGCGCTCGGCCTTCGGATCGCTGGCGGCATGCGGTGCCGATGCACGTCCGAGTCCAGGCGACCGCGGTGTTTCATTCTCCGCGGCACGTGGGTGCCTGGGGTCCGCAAATAGAGGTCGTGTGCCCGCCTATCTCCTCCTTTTCCCTCTGTACCACCGCTATCATGACCCAATCGCTCTGCACAGACCTTTTGCCGGCATCCCTCCCCGATTCTCCGACCTGTCGCGTCGCTTCTCGATTCCACGACCCTCGACACTTTGCCTTGCTTCCAACCCATTCCCCTGCTGCTGCGCCCTCCGCAGCGCTCGTCAACGGCCTCCGTCATCTTACCGCGACATTGGACCCGGGGTGAGCCTTTTTGCCGCAACGTTGCACACACGTGTCACACTCTTTGCAGGTCCTACCAATCATCCTCCTTTGCCGCCCAACTCGTCGCGCTCCTACTCGCCCTCCGTGTCCCGGCTTGGGCCGCTCAGCCCCTAGACCCCGCTAACCTTTCTATTTGCAAGGCGTCTGGGTCCCTCACAAATGCCGTGTACTTTGTCTCTTACCCATCTATTCCTACCATTTTATTGCGTATCTACGGACTTTCCTCTGGCTCGTTGATTTCTCGATCTCGCGAGCTTCATACTCTCCACGTCCTCTCATCACGATATCACATTGGACCACGTATCTACGGCACGTTTTCTAATGGTCGTATCGAGGAGTATTTCGACTCTGTTACTTTGCGTCCGTCTGACCTTCGAGACGAGAAGATCAGTCGCTGGATTGCCGCAAGGATGGCTGAACTCCATTCGGTGGAGATCACCGCAGTCGAAGGTCCGCTCGCGATCAAGAGCCAAGAAGGCAAGAGCTGGGACATAGGGGTCAAAAAGAACGTGAAAACGTGGCTCCCGATAGCTCGTCAGGTGCTTGCTCATCCCAACGTGGATGAGAGTGACCGTACTGTTCTCAATCTTGATGTCTTTCTCGAGAGCTGGGTGCGCTATCTGCGCTGGTTATCTCAGGTAGAAAAGGTGGAGAGTCCGAGCCGGCGTGTCTTTGCTCACAGTGATACCCAATATGGAAACCTTCTCAGGCTTACCGGAGATGCGGCTGAAGGCATGCCGGAGCACCACCAAGTGAGTGTGTTTCCCGTGGCATCTCTACAAGGCAAGGCTTACTGACGCGCTGCTGAAGCTTGTCGTCGTCGACTTTGAGTATGCATCACCGAATCCCCTCGCCTTTGATATCGCCAACCATTTTCACGAGTGGACTGCTGATTATCACTCGTCCACGCCTCATTTGCTCGATGTTTCGCGTTACCCGACAGTGCAGCAGCGACGTAATTTTTACCATGCGTATCTCTCACATGCGCATGTATCCCCGAAACTTTCCACGGCAGATATTGTTAGCGCCGCACGTTTAGCAAAGTTGGAACGGGAAGTCAGCCTTTGGAGCCCTGCGTCGCACGGCATGTGGGCAGTCTGGGGCATCGTTCAGGCAAAAGATGATTTGGACAAGGGTTGTAAAGCAGAGTTTGATTATTTAGGGTATGCAAAGTGTCGCATGGAGATATTTTTTCATGACATCGCCACACTTGGTGTGTAAACGGGTTTTGATACCTTTTCACTTTCTCTCTGTATGACTACGCCAGCGTACTTGGTTTTAGTACTAGTGGTGCTCTTTAGCAGAGCCTGAGCCAACTAGTTTACAATGCATGTACCTTAGCATGACAAGGAACACGATCGGAGCTCTAGCGTTAGCGTTCATGGCTCGCCGAGTACTAATAATGTTCGATCAAGCGCGAGAAAGAAAGAGAATTTCAATTGGAGTAAAGGCAGGACGAGCAATGATGCCGTGCATGAACAGACATGAAGAACGTGAATATCATAACAAAGGTAAGTCAAGAAGTATGTCATGAGATGAACGTATCAAGAGTGGAAATGGCAAGAGGTGCAAGACCGGTATGCCAACTTGTAGAGAGAAATAGAAAGGAGCGTTCGATTTTCGACTCGCGTGTGTACTGACTGTCCGTGCCATGTTTTTGACAAGTTACATCCAACCCTCCGAGAGTCTCCCACTTCCAACGGTCAGCTCGGAGGTCCATGCAGCATCTCCATTGGCTTCCGAGGAGTGGGGGTATGTAGGCACACCACCCAAGTTGCTACGGGCAAGATTACCCCAATTATTGGCACTTCCCGACCGGACATGGCTACGTGGCATTGCATTATTCACGGACGCACGGTCATTCGCAATCGTGAATGACGACGCTTGATTTGGGGCAGATGGTGTCGAGGGAGTGGCGAAATCAAGATCAACGTCACTTCCGTTAAAGGAATGACGAGCGCTAGAATTGTTTGACGAGGCCTTATTTAACCGCTGCAGAGAAAACATGAGTGGTCTGCATCCTCAACGTTCTCATTCACCGTACCTGGTTATAGCCGACAATGTCTAGTCGGGTTGTATTATGCCTTCCGAGGTCAGGACCAGCCGTGAGCGGGACGGGAGACTTCACCGAGGTCTGCTCGGGGTGCGAAAGCATCAAAGCATTACTCGTGAACGTTGGGTATGCAGACTTGTTTTGCTTGGTAACGTTGTTCAATGCAGACGTATCCACGCGAAGAGACCCCGTAGGCGGTCGGGCGTTGAAAAATCCACCCGATGGAGGGGAAGCATCCACTGGTGTCGCGTCGTTCTTCCTTTGTATGCGCTGCAACAATGAAATCGAGGTATCGTTGGGATCACTGTTCGATCGCTCGCGGCCAGTGGTGGTTGCGGATGGCGGAGGGGCTCCATCGGCGCCAGGAGCGACACCAGAAACAGGCAGTTCAGTGTGTATGAAACAGCATCGCTTCCCATACGGGCAGGCCCCAGAAACCCAAAATGTCTATGGTACACGTGAGCATACGAGCATTAAAATCCTCAAAAATTCAACGTACCCTACAAATTTCGGTCTTGTACTGCAGAAACAATCGGTTAACGATGGAAAAGCTTGTGACTCGGAAGGATTACCTTGGGATGTCGAGCCACGGTGCGGAGCTCATCTTCTCCATGAGCGAACTGGCATTTCGTCCCATACCGGCACGACCCTTTCTCCTCCCAAGACCGGCACAATTCCGTTTTGTATAATCCTAGCTTGCGGTTGTTCGCGCTGGGTCCACCATTCTGCGAACTTGTACTAGAGCCACCAGTGTTCGTGACTCCGATCGTCTGGGCAGGTAAAGCTCCGTAAGGTCCTGTAAACTGAGCTTGTAACCGGTTTACGGCTGCAGCCACGTCTGGGGAGTATCCATCGGGGTGCCCATAAAATTGGTTGGCATACAGACCTAAGGCTGCTGGCGCAACCGGAGGGTATAAACCATGAGCAGCTGGACCAAAGGCTTGGTTTCCTAAGAGAGCCAGGGTAGCCGCATCCCTGAGCGCAGACGGGTCGGACGCAGAATGCTGGTGAGTAGCCCGGAACACATTGTGCTGTTGTTGCACCCGTGTAACGGCTGGGTGGTTACCATCCGCATGCGGTAGGACCATATCATAGAGCTGCTGTGCGGTACCCAAAGAGAGGTGAGGCACATGACCCCCCGCATAAGCAGAATTGGTAAGTATAGACTGCGGTGGAAACCCGCGTTGAGGTTGGCGATAGGAAGCAGGTGGGACTCCGTCAGCTGGTCGACCTTGAACAAAGTGTTGAGGGTTTCCAGGAATGCCCTGCGCAGGAGGGAAAAAGGTTCGCGGTCCTGCCACATACTCAGCCTCCGCGTCAGCAGCCGGGCCTGGTACGGCGCGATAACCATATTGTTGTTGACCACGACCGAACGCGCCCGTAGTTGATAACGAAGGATACGTCGGTTGGTCGGGTGAGAAGGGTTTATCACTTGCACCTAGCAGGTCACGATAGTGAGAAGAGGACCACTGGTGAGGGGGAAGAGCGTTGTCTCCCGGCTGCAACGTTCCCGGGGATTCCTCGCCGGCGTGCTTGAGACGACGTAATTCAGCCGACGACAATCCCCCACTGAACGAATGCGGGCGCTCCTTCGGTTCACCACCACCAGCAATCTTCAACTGGGGCGGTCCCCGTAGGGTGTGACTGGCTGAAGATAGCACAGACTCGTGAGAATCTAGGGTATCCGTGGAGGATACTCGAGAATGAGAAGGTGAGAGCTGATTGTCCGAACCATGAGGGGATGAATCAATGCTGGCCTCGGAAGCTGTTTCTAGAGGACTCGCTTCGTTAAACTGAACAACTGCTGCGGAAGCGAGCTTGGATTGAGGTGGAGTCTTCATGGGGCCATGAACATCGTCTGCGAGTTCCGTAACTGAACCGAGTTTCAATCTGGCAATATCCTGCGCGAGATCCCACTCGGAAGCTGCGCCAGCATCAACTAACTGGCCGGTCCCGTTGAATCGCCAGCGGTGGTTAGCGTTGTTGGAGGCAGTGATATGGCGCTCAGAACGATTCGATTCTACTGCGTAGCTTGGACTCTCGGAGATAGTGTTACGAGGAGGCATTGGAGTTGGTTTCTGAAGAGGGAGTAGAGACGTAGGTTGAAAGCCTGAAGACAATTCTGTTGGAGAGTCTTGCGTTGCGGAAATATTCCAATTTTTCTAGAAATTCACTGGATGAGTCAACCTGACACGCGGTATGCACGAGCACTCGCCTCTTGAGCGATTTCGGAATTGATTCGTCGAGTATGCGTCCGGCCAAGTGTACCAGATGATTGCGCACGGGCGGGGAAAGATATGGATGAAGCCGATTCGCGTGCAGCGTACAAACTGTCTGTTGATGCAGTAGTACTGGCGACCACCTTTTGCATTTAAATCTGAAGTGATCGAACGAATAAGACATGGATAGAAAGCAAAGACGGGGAGGACTCACCAGTAAATTAGGATGGATGGGCGTCCAATGATGAATGCAGGATAAAAAGGTGCTTGAATTGGTATGAGGCAATAATCAAGTGATGCTATGGATATAGGATACGATGCTGAGCTGCGTAATTGACAGATAGATATGGCCTTCGTCGACCTTTTGACTAGCTGAGAGGTAGAAGGACGAGCAGCAAAGATCTAGGAAGAAAGCACAAGATAGGTATAAAAAGATGAGCGGGAACGAGGCGTCAAGGGGTCGTGAGCACTCTGGTCGCGTGTTGTGGATCAGGACTCAGGCAGAGCCGCCGGGGTATGGAAAAGGTGATGGTGGTTGAGGGTTTTGTGGGTGACGGTAATGGAACGAGGTAAAGGGGAGGCCAGTAGAACTGTGCAGGGTTTTGATCGCAACGTGCCCTTGTCGAGGCAACGTCTGTCAAATATTTATGACGATGGGTATCCGTTGGAAGCTGGAATTAGAACACGATACAAGCACGTTCAAATGAAGCGCTCCAGCGTCGCCGTCGTCGTCGTCGTTCTAGAAGCTGGGAAGGATGGTCGTAGCAGTACAAGAAAAGACCAACGATGGCTAGGCGCACTGGTTTCGCCAGTCGTGTCGTAACAGCTCACGCAGTTACTAATAACGGCGCCGCTTGTCATCCTCATCATTATCATCCGGCACTCGACAACGATCACCTCACGCCCGAGAGAGCCAGCAATGACATATGTCATGGGCAATCATCATGATCATAATGCCCCCCCATCCAACTTGCAAGCGTGTGATGGGCCCATGAGCGAGGTCCTCCGTACGCGCGCTAACCCCAACGTACTCTCGACACGTGTACTCACACGCCTTACCGCAATAGTTCCCCATTCGAGGCACTAGCATTCTCGGCCCATTCTGTGGAGCGATGGGCTTGTATCGCATCCGCGTCGGGCGGTGGCCCTACAGGCTGTATGTATTCTCCGTGCACCCGTCTACCCCGTTCTTTTACGTGGATGGATCGATAGGAAATCCGTGAAGTGTGCCAATCCTAAAATGCTTCCGAAATTCGCGGACTTTGAATTCGCTTGCAATCTGGAATAAAATATCTCGTTCACCCCGTCTCGCCTTGCGATCGCCGTGGGATCATATCGTTTACACCCATACCGTTCGCGAGATAATCACTTGGACACCGCTCAAGTTTCAACATTTTCAACTCTCTAGCACCGCCGCCACCGGTTAACCGCCTCTGATTCAATCAAACTGCAATCGGGGTAGCGACGCAAGCGGATGACACATCGCGTTTTCTCTGCAGTCGACAACACGACATCTGGACCAATACCAACACGGCGGGTCAGCTGATCAACATGCGCATCCCACGAGGTTTCGAATTTCAAGTCTCGTGATCGAGAGGGATGACACGAGGACTACCCTCCTGTACGGCTTACCCAAAGTCAAGAAAAGTCGGTATTAATCAACCCTTTTCAAGTAGATAATCTGTTTCGTTTGGAATGGAAATGAAACACAAGTTGTCTTATTTACACGGAACAAGGCGTAAAATACATACTTTACCAATTATACTTGTATCGTGTCAAAGGATTGCCTCGTGTCCACCGCAAACACATGGAATCAAGCATCTGCGAAATTGGAATTATAAGTCCACTTTCACAAAGCTTGCGCAATGATTCCTTACAATACGATGTACCGACCAGCATGGTGGAAAGGCTTTGCAGTTGTTCTTCGTCAAACAGCAATTGGTCTTTGTGCCAAGTATCCTAGTCAAGCGTTCAATTCCGTGTCTGCCTAATCAAAGTGAATGTCATACCTGATGTGTCTATGTAGAAAAGCGTTTCAAGTGTTAATCAATCAATAATCAAAAGAAACCTGCATACCTTCTTGAATTCAGAGGCGCAGTGGCGTATCGTCGTTGAAATCGGAGGGGGATCAGTGGCATGTCGGGCAAGTACTAGATATACAAATCGTTAGAACTGAATTAAACGCAACATGATGATAACCATGAAATGAGTGCATCTGACCTTCTGTGAGTGGAGGCATCCACGGTTCAACTGAGTAAGGACAGCTTTCGATCAAGGCGCAAAGCCCAAGAACGGCTGAATGCAATTTCCTCATTGATTCCCCATAATTAGGTGCTGATCGTGAGGGTAGCTTGACCATACGTTCCAAGGAGATGAATCGATTCTACGGTGGGTGTGTCAGTTAGCTGTCCAAAAATTGACATTCATTGCCTACCTTGAGGGGTATGATGTTCTGACGCTGCGAGCAACGTACTATGCCAGATAGTGTCTTAGAGGACATCTCTCGAACTTCCACGTTCTCATCCGCCAAACAATCAAGGAGTACATCCATGACCTTTGAGACACCGGTGGGAGAGATCATTAATAGATTGCGATAGAAAAACATCACCAATGCTGGTAATGTATGCAGCCGGATGCGCCAGGACTGTAACACTTGCGTTAAATCTCAACTCGAGGTGAGAGCTACTTCACATACCTTGGAAAATTGTATTGCTTCCACCAACTTCTCCAGAACGGCCTCTGTAAACGTTGCTGGCAAGTAGACTGCAGATAGCACATGCAGAATTGCACTACTATATTTCTGTAATTCTGGATTGTCATTGAGCTCCGACATGTTGAGTATTTCAGGCCTGCCAACGTGAGTAACTCTGGCGAAATTAACGCTCAAGTGTGACAAACGTACAGCATCTTCATGGCTGACGGAAATGCAAGACACGCCTCGGCGCCATGAAAAGAAACCCACAGCCACAACAGCACTTCGAGAATAGAATGGTAAGTGGTGGGACATCCAAGTGCGCATGACATACTCGTGAGACCAACTTTATCAAACTGGTCACGAATCAGATAAGGTCCATGAATCTATGATTAAACACTCACCTGGGACTGAGACACCCGCGGAGGGGCAAAACGCTGATCCTTCCATTCGCCAAGCTGCCGAATAATTTGCTGGAATCGATCGTCGAATACACTTTCTCTGCAAAATTACTCAGTATAGTCAGACGGCAGCATAGAATATACTCGCCGGATACCCAGAGGGTCCTGAGTCTCAACACAGGAAGCTGACAGTGCAGCCACCGAGGGGTACGACGGACGCCATCCATTCCTTGCGATGAAATAAAGAGCATTTGCTATATTATTCCGAATCTGTGCAAGATCAAGTCAACTGGAAGCGAAGCGAAGATCAAGCACTCCAGACAGCATACCTCCGCATAATTGGAGTCCGCGTTGTCGAACAACAACGAAACATACTTTTCCGAAACCGGATTGAATCGAACACCCATGGCATCCATCAATACGACCACCGCATTTAACGTTTTCGTGACTGAGATTCCATGAGTAATAATCGAAAGTCATGATTATGCTGATATACCTGCAAATGCTGAGTCTGCCTGGAAGTCTAGCTGGAGAGACAGGATCCAATCCATCAGAGGCTTGTTTCGGCGGGGATCGCGATCTTCCAGTACCGTCTTTGCGTCGAATAACTCAGAGTGGTGCAAACTGCGGTGAAAGGTACTCACCTGAAGGAATGAGGTCCAGTAAACTATGGTATCTGGTCGAGCTTGAGCGAGGATGTGGTTGAAGCGAGGCATGAGCCAAGCCCACAGGGAATCAAGACTACGTTGCGACCAGTGTTTGGATCCTATGGCACTTCAGTACGTGCAAATGTAAGTCCCGATTAACATACCGCGAAGTAAACCAGTCAGGATTTCAGCAGCCGCAGCTTGTTGGAATTTGTCCGTACTGGTGAGTAGGGGTTCTACTACGTCGAGCAGGTCGTTCAGGGTGGCAATCTCAAACATCTTGGCTACGGATTATCCTGTATCAACCATTATTTGACCCGTATGTGTGAAATACGGACCGATAGACTTGATAAAGAGAACATTTTCTGCACGCAGATCAGAAGCACCGGCGTTGTTGTCTGTTTCCTGGCTCCACAATGCAGCCACCTTGGAGTAGTAGTCTTTGTCAGTGTACTCGTTTATGATGGCTAGACACTCGGAGGATGATGGGTCCCATACTATAGGTTGTGCAGAGTCGGGCGCGGCGTATCCTTGGATAGTTGTGGTCCATGTCAAAAATCCAGTCTCGAATTTGTCAAGAAAAAAATCACTAGAAAGATGTCAAGACAAAATCAGTATACTTTAGTTGTGCTCACTTGGGCCCTAGCACCGGCTTCTGGAGAGTGTTCAGAAATTGCGTGCGATCGCCAATGACAATGTTCCTGGACAACGGATTTCGCCATCGGCATAGCCAAAGTTCATCATCATTCTTTGCGTAGGTCCTAATTTTGATGCAAAGTAATTCTCGTACGATTCCCCTGGGAACGATGATCACCACGATACGTGTGCAAAGATAAATAACCCTTACTGCTGCGCGTTCAGCCGAATCGAGGGTTGGGGACTTGTCGTCTGCTCCATCAAGAACCTCACCGCGTCAAGCGGAGTGGGTACGTCTCGTCTCATGAGCCCAAGAATAAAATTAATGGCCATTTGGACATATCGCCACTGCGAAAAGTGATCATCAGTTGGCAGTATAACGATAAGCAAGGCACGAACATGTGTCGTAGGACGGACAGCGATGTCAAGCACGGATTTGAGCTGGGAAACATGAGCGGGAATCGATGATAACCTAATAGGTATAAACTTACCGTATGCTCATGTTCCGAAAGTTGTTTCTGAATTCTCTTAGGCGCAATTGCTAGAGCGGTCCTCCGCAGTTCGTAGTCGATATTACCAACATCCAGCTCCACTTCAAGATCGCGGAGAGCGACGCTGAGTCTAGGAACGTCCCCGCAATATGCAGCTGTGCGGATGGCTTCTTCGTTGAGATGGATGAGACAATCGGAGGAATTCGTCGAGACCAACTTTTGCACCGAAGGCTTCCAACAACGTCATAGTCAGTCAAGGTGTGGCAAGTAGATTAAATCTATACCTTTTCTTCCTGTTGACATTCCAGTAAAGAGAGTAAATACCGCCTTCGCAACGTCGGATCTGTGAAGAAATGAGCTGGCCAGCAATGACAAACACTTAATTACATACCACCCATTATATATGCGGCTTTGCCATCGAACAATTCAGTGTGGAGCATAGCAGTGACACCTAGAGCGACTCACTCGTTCCTTTATTTCCCAGCACGTAAAGAGCGCCTTTCATGCGATCTGGGTTGTCCCCCTTTCCATTGTTTAAAGAATCAAACATGATCGGCAAGATGTGTCTGGTGGATCGCACGTAATACTGTGCTCATCATCAGTTTACGCACGAGCACGACAAGAGGTAACTTACAACACATATATTGTGCAGGACATTCTGCGCGAGACTGCAAGAGAAATCAAGGCGATGATCCAGGGAAACAATCGTCTGCGTACCGCCGCACCCGGGTATAGGGCGATAGACAAAGTTCTGCCAGGTCGTCCTTCAATAATTGATCGTCTAACTCAGAGCGTCGACGATAGAGAGCGAGCATGTATAGCCGACTAGAATGGTACAGCTGCGCTCGCTTAACCCAAATCACTCGAGCGTTGTCCTTTTGACGCGTAGACATACGATTCACTCTGAACAAGGCGACTCAGACACTGGCTGCATGATAAAAGAAAGCACTGGACGCACTCTCGGGACTGGGAAAAGTTCTTCCGCAAAGTTGTAAAGTCACTCCTGTTCATCCCATAGTCGAGGAAGAACGTATCGAGTGCCTTGACAACCGCAATCACGGCATCAATGTGGTCTTCCTTGTTTTGATCGTCGCGCAACTTCGTCGCACCTACGTGAATGAGATTTCCGAAACGAGTCCGCAAATTTACGACGCGCTGATACCGTGGGTCTTGCGGGTCCGTCAGTACCATGCCAGCTTGGACATCCAATTGGTCGACAACTAGTCCTTCTAATTCCACCTCTGGATCGGAACAATAATTAACAACTTCTTTGGGAGCCTCCTTGTAGATTGTGGGCATGCCGTTCCAGATTGCCTTGGAAAAAGCCATATACCTAGTCCCAAAGACGTCAGTAGACTTAGAACCAAAACACAACACAACACCCACCGACAGAAATCATTGCGCGCAACACTATCCCAGCTTTCGGAAGAATTGACGAGGGACTCGAGCTTGTCAAGTGTTGGGGAGGCAATGCGATCTAGGATTTGAAGTACGAAGTCAACTTCCTCCGCACTTGGCACTGGAGTGTTTCAAGTAAGTTTCTCAAGAGAACCAGTATAAAGATTCCATCTTACCGTGCCATTCGATTTTTACGTCCTTAGGTTCATAAAGATGCCCCCACTGCGTGCTGTGGGCCTTGTTGAAGTCTGCAAAAAAATAGAAATACGATGTGTCATCAAGCAAGATCAAAATTCCTACCTGGGTCTTTCCACCGATCATTGTTGATGAAATGATTGTTGGTAGGGTAAACTGTTGTCAAAGTATGCAGCACTCGTGACACCAAAGCGGCAGTCCCTGAATACCCTCTCTCGCTTTTTGTCTTCTCCAGCAAGAGTGACAAAAGTTGAATAACAGTCTCCTTATGCCTCAATAACTGAAAGTGATGTCAGATGATCAATTTCGAGGCATCTTCTCCATAACTTACAGCAGGGCCGCCATATGCTAGGCATCCTCTGAGGATGGCAATATCTACCATAGAAAGTTGGGAATTTAGTATACATTGTTGAGGATCGCAAATCGATGCTCACTCCAGTGAAGGGTGGTATCGGATGGTACGCTTTCATGCGTCGATGTTGTCCGAATGCTCGAAGCCCCGTGTTTTAGTTCCTCTTGGATCTGCGAAATACAAAAGGGCAAAAACTTGTCGATGGTTTGTTGGGGTTTCGCACGCGCGAGACATGCAACGAGGTGTCCAAATGCCCTCACTGCGTTTGACTTGGCGTTCGTTGTGGCGTAATCGTAAACTAAGTTGAGAACCAGGTCGAAGAGCTGATCGGATAAGTGAAGACAGACAACGTCTGTCATACTCTTTATAGACTTCAATACTACCTCCTCGGTCTTGCCTCCTGTCGTCTTTTTGCGACCGCCTTCTTCTGGCAGGTTCTCGTACAAAGCGAGAATACGCCGGAAGAGAGACACCACCCAATCTGCAACGTTGAGTCTTTTGGTACCTCGATAAAGATGTGTCAAGTACCTGCAAAACCTGAAGTGCTTTCGCGGGCAAGAGCGCGCTCTTCTTCCCTACTTAAGGCAACAAAGGGGCTCTCAACACCTTCAGGTAATCGGGTTTCATCATTGTCGAGCTCCATAAGATCTTCACTGGCTGTGTCACCAGATAACGCGAACCCGGATTGGTGCATAGAAATGTCGCCAACTTTAACATGTTGAATCACACTAACAATGAATGATGTCGCGCATACAGTCTTGTTCGGGTCATTCTATACCCAGTAATGTAAAAGATAAATTGAGGGACGGGAAGAACGGAACACACCAAATCGATGCCTGGGATGCACAAATCAAGGAGAGGGAGCAAATGCTTTTGACCAGGACGCCACACCCTCTCAGAGACTAAGGGAAGAGAGATACCAGAAAGTATTTTGAGAACTGCCGTAGTCCGGTGGGTCTCGTTGACAACTTCTAACCCTCCGTAAGCGCGTTCGAGTAGTTCCGGCATAACCAAGGTGGGCTCAAGTTGCGCCATCACGCGCAGGGCACTTTGGGTCATGACGAGAGCCAGTGGCTCCTTCGAGAACATGGCAAGTAAGGCAGGTGTTAGGAGGCTACTGACGAACGCTCGACGGATTCCGGTCGTGAGCCGATGGGTCTTGATATTTTGAATCAATGCGACAGCTCTGCAAACAACGACATGGAGATCTTACCGCTGGAGTGCGACAGGAAGGCAGTTGCTCTTCAAGCCAACGATCAGCGAAGTCGGCCGTCAAGCGTTGGAGGAAGCTCGTAAGCTGCAATGAGAGTCAGGAAAGGTGGTGCAAAGCTTAACATTTACTCACCAACATCGTCCAATGACCATGATTGGATGGATGGAAAAACGACTCTGTGCTAGTAATCAGACGGTCCAAAGTGTCCATGGCTTTTGAGCCCGCGATGTATGTTATTTGTCCACTTTGAGAAGATGGGGTTGCCGGAGCAGAGTCACCGCGAACAGGGCTATCAACAGCCATGGAGTAGACAAACAACTTAGCGAGAGCATCTATATCGAGACCATGTTGGCTACTTAAATACACGAAAAGGAACCTTAAAAACTCACTTATGCGACTGATCTTTTTCTTGATTTTGGATCCTTGTCGGACTGACGCTGCATCCGCATGCCCAGAGGTCAGAGTGGGGTTCTGTAGGAAAACGATAAACTAAATGGAGAAGCTCAACGTCATGTGTGCTCACTTTCGATTTCCCTACAGGAACATCTGGAAATGATGTGAGGAGTGTGGATGGGACGATATGTGGTTAGGGACCTACACATAGATTCGAACCCCTTGCTGACCAGTAAAGTCCATTCCTGTTCGGACCATATGCCTACGTCCTTCCACTGTGCACCACCTTCTTTACCAAAGTTACCGGCTTTTCCTGCAACATGTTCCTCCGCCAAATTTCCAGTCAATTCGAGGAAACGATCGTCCATGGAAAAAGAGTTGAACGCCTCCCATAGTCTGAAGACAATAGGAAGGTAGAGGTGCGGATGGGAAGGGGGGAGGAATGATGTTAGCACGGGAATCATGGTAAGAGTTGTCTGCAAGAAGCCGGCGCATATAAGTAACAAAAAACACACAGGAAAAGGGGGTGGAACTCACGTTGGGCGTGATCATGGGCAAGAAAGTGTCGAGCATATCAGGAATGTCATCGGGAGGAAAGTACGGTCTGCAAGTTTCTGCGACGAAAAGCAATATGTTGTTCAAATTACGACTTTAAAAAAGATTTCAATAAAACAAAAGCAGAGACGTAAATTATGCCCACTTGGTTTGGCCAAGACGCTTCTTTGGGAAAAGCTCCTTGTGAAGGACTTGCCAAAGGGGCAGCCACGAGAGGTGGAGATCCCCGGATTCAAGCCTGCGTTTTCCCGTCCTACCGAGAAGGCGAGAGATCATGTCCGCCCAACTTCGGATGACACGGACGTCCAAACCAGGAATGAGACATAGCTCGTAATAAAGCCTAACAAGCTTGGCACGAGTGGAGGTCGTCATGGGGTAGCGCAATTGCAACCAACTAAGCGGAATAAGACAGACGAAGACGAGGGAAGAGACCGATACGTGCCATTGTAACATTGAATCCCAATTCGTGAGGACAGACCAATTTTTGGACTCGGCACATACAATAAGTCTTGATATGATGTGCTCGAGCTTATCTTGCATGGCTTGGAGGGACTCGCACTGGTAGGGTACTGCATCAAGATAGATGGCAAGGTTGGCACGCTGTTTCTCATAGGCAGACTGATCCGCGGTAAGGAGAGACATCTCTTCAGAAGGGGAGTCAAGGACATCGATGTCGTCTTCGTCCATTTCGACGCCCTGGATAGACAAGTTACCAGAGCCAAGTTCGGTGACGATGCTGGGCATAAATGGATCAAGGGTAGCCATTGATGTGTTCAGATGAGAACAAGTGAGAGATTGTGAAAAGGGGGAAGAGACGTACGATGATACTTATATGTGCGCTGACGCGTCCTTTTAGGACTGCGTATGATATCGAGCGGTTTGGGCCAGACGCGAAAGCCGCTGGCACGTGCTCTAAGGTATGTTCCACCCACTCATCACCTGCCGTGCCGCGCGTCCCTCCGTTTTCTATGGCGCGGTCTCCCTCTTCTCCGTAGCGTTCGCGTTTCATCACACACTCCATCTCGATGCCCCTCGCAAGGACGTGGTAGGTAAGCTCTTGCCCGCACCAACCATCGAGCATATGCTCAACCACACTCTGAATCAGTCGACCCTGCCACGTCCGTCGAGTTTCCAAAAGAACTCCGAGTCTCTTCTAGGTTCCCCCAGCCTCCCCATTCTCTCCTGGGGGTCGGTGTGCGAACGGTCTCTTTCCTTGGTATCAATGTTTATTCCGTCGGGTTCTATGCTGACCTGACAGCACCCAAACTCAATGTTTGTTTCTCTTCGCTGGACCGCACATTAGTACTGACAGGGAGACTGCAGCAAATACCGGCCAGCGCTACACCCGAGGAGAAGATCAAACATGTCATTCGAAATACGTCGTGCGTCCTTCGCATCGGTGAGATTGTTCTCAGCCTGATCCTGAATTTGCCTCCACGACCACATTCGCAGTACCGACGCGTAATACTTCATACACCCACCTGCGTGATGGTTTTGTGCGCGCTTTAACAGCACGTCTCCATCTCGCCAAGTCTCGTGGAACACTTTCCGCTGAAACAGAAGCTGCCGTACAGTCTCCTCTTCGCAAACTTAAATCGATCTTTCCCACCACCAAACTGTCAAAAGGTGATCCCCTCGATGTGCACCTCACCGCACCCACCGGAGACCCAGCGCGCCCGAGAAATTTGGTGTTTTCGGATTTGGGTGCTGTTCAGAGTGACTGGGTTGCCGAGGAGTTCGTATTAGCATACTTTGAAGGAAATGGAATTAGCCCACCGGTGCGCACCACTCTCTGTTGGCTGGAGAGACTTCTTAACACGCAACTCCAGATGAAAAAGTCAACTGTAGAACGACTGAGTAGCATTGGCAACTGAATCAGATTTTTACTTAGTGGGCAAGATTGGGGAAAAAGGACTTGAAGTGATAAATAATACTCATTACAATGATCCCGTTTAGCTCAGTTGGTAGAGCGCGTCACTAGTAATGACGAGGTCAGTCGTTCGAGTCGGCTAATGGGAATTTTTTGATCCCATATGCAATCTTTTCCTATCACATTTACATGAGTGTTTGTATTACAACTTGATGAGGTCCCGTATATTCTACAGACCCGCTCGCTCGCTGCTTTCCAGATCGTATACCAGCGCTCATGGCAGTCACCCATCACCTCTGCTCACCTCCGCCCTCGACCAGAAGCAAAGAACATCTCACTCGGTGAACAAGGAGGATTCCGTGGGGCCATTCCAACTCGGTATTTCGCAGGGGGCTCTGAGGCGCGGGGAGAAGGCCAAGAAATGGTCAGAGCTGAGTGTCAGTGGAAAGGGTAAGTCTTGTTCGACATGCCCACTCCGGCTGACCGTCATGTATTTTAGTGATGCGTACAACTCAACGTACGACTAACTTGACCGTCATATTGCTCGGTGCCGGACTGTCTGCTGTGCTGGTCTATGCACTCACATCGGAACTCTTTTCGAAGAACTCGCCCTCAGTACTCTATAATGATGCTTGTGAGCGAATCAAAGCTTCGCCCAGAGTAAGTCCCCCACCCTTCGACAGAGAATCGCTCGATGATTAAGCGGGCGACAGGTTTCCAAATATCTTCATGCTCCCCTCACTTTTCACAACAACCCACCCTCTTCTCTGCGTCCGCGTCACCGTCATCGCCGTGTAGCATCACAGATAGCAGTTGACTCCTCCGGCCGGGAACACATGTTGTTGAGCTTTTACATCCAAGCATCCTCCTTGGCGACACTCCCAATGGAAGATGAGACAGAGAGTCAATGGGCCCGCTATGTCGATGCGCTGACCACGTTGACTTTCGAGGACATCAAGGAGAGAGCGTCACCCATTATTGACTCGGCGAGACGCGCTTTCAAATACCTCAGAGGGGATGCTTTCCCTTCTGTGACACCTCCAGCAACAACCGACGTGGAGAAGAGCAAGGAGGAAGAAGAAGGAACGGAGGAACAGTCGTGGTGGGGACTAACTGGCCTATTTTCTGGACTCCGTGCACGGCGATCGTACGATGGAGGCAGCCATAGTGCGGGGATAACTTGGACCGAGGGGGAGGTGCATGCAGATCTCGTGAGGGTGCGTCAAACAATTTCTCAGCTGTCAACTCAGCCACTGTGCGCAAGAAGAGTACATGGAGAACAATCGCCGTGATATGCGTTCCGTGCAGCACTCCACTCTTATTTATTGTTTGATGGTGGTTGCATACTGACAGCGTGATCTGACAGAATGATGAAGGTTACTTCGTGTTTCGGTACCTCCTTATAGACATACCCAGTGCGTATCTCGATTGGCCCCACAGGAGGCTCTCGATGGGGTTTGGCTCACTTAATTGCACATGATAGACTCGGAAAGTCGGAACTCGATCAGGGTATTTGTCGAGCGGGCACCAGGTGTTCGCGAGAACGAGCCTATTATGCGATTCCATTCATCCTGAGCACACGCACTGGGCGCTGTTCAGGGTTGGGACCATCCTCGGGCGTAGTCGCCGTGCACCGATGTAATGCATAGTGTCATAATGAAACCCTGCCAGCATGACGAATAAGGCATCATGAAGGACAGTGGAAATACCCAAGCACCAGACAGGCATGAATGAAGAGGTACATGGAACGTCTGGAAATGTACTACTCTCCGAAAAGCTTCTGCACGCGTTTCAAAACGGAGTCCTTCTCAGGGTCTGTGGAGGCGTGTGGTGAATGAAAAGCATATGCGAGGAGCGGCAGCGAGACGAACCGTAGGGGTGATCCTTGGATGGGATCTCGAGGAGGGTAGGAAAAGCCTGCTGGTACCGATCAACTGTCGGTCTGATCTTTTCTGCAATCTGGGCCAATTATGATGCATCTTATGGGCAAGTCACGGCACGCACATGTTGGTTAATGAGCAGGATTGCTACATCCTTGCGTTCTGTGAATTCCTGAAAGGCAGCCTCGATGGTCGATATCTGTGTTTCTAGGAAAAAGGTGAGAAAGAGTAGCAGGGCGTTGCACTGGCAGCGCACTGGAATCGACGACGAGAAAGTTCTTTTTCTGATGCTCGTTGATGTGACCAACGCCGGCGAGCAAGAGACCAGTGATTGAGTCCTGCATGAATGAGCAGAGCGGGGGCGGGGTCGAGCAGGACGCACCTCGTCGCCGATGACCGCGATGAGCGTTCTGTCCTTGAAGGATGCCATAGAGCCGCGAATTTAAATGGTAATTGTGTGATGAACGTCTCCGAAGACACGCTGCACTACGTGCTCCATCCCCCGCCGCCTCTCGCCGACAGCGCTTCCTGCGCCTCCCTCGCCGCGTGCATCCACGAGCTCGTCCCGACGCTCATCCCCGACTTTCTCTGGCATCGCGACCCCTTTCAGCTCAAGATCGCGCCCGACTCGGATGCACGCCGCGGCGATGACAAACACATCCTCGAGGGCTATATGCGCGTCGGCGACGCCGTCGACGACGAGTGGTGCGTCGTATGGCTTCTCAGAGAGATCTCCAAGCGCTGGGACATCATCATCAGGTCCGTTCTCCCCATCTCGTCCGTCCGCTCATCTGATCTTATGCCAGTGTCTCTGACTCGGATGGCGAGTTCTTGCTCATCGAGGCCGCCGAGTCCCTCCCCCGCTGGGCGAGCCCCTCGAACGCGACCAACAGGGTGCGCACTCCTCCCCCTCTAAATGGTTAAGAACCGCCAGCTGAACGACCCTTTTCTCTCTTACGCTGCAGGTGTGGATATACAGTGGTCGTTTGCACCTCATCCCTCTTTCCTATGTCTCCCCCGGAAAGCCCAGAAAGCGTCCCCGCTTTCGTGGCGCGGGGGAACATGACGACGAGGACGAGGGCGAATATATTGCCGTCGAAGACGCGCTTCCTCTGGTGCAGGACGCATCCGTCGATACCCTCGCTCCCAAACCGGTCGAGGATATCGTATGGCAGCGAACCTCTATTTATCCAGCTGCTGCGCGCAACCATGTACATACGACCCTTGCCTATCTCCCTGTTGACATCGCCCGTGCTCTCACCGTCGACCAATCACTGGTTCAGAAGCCCGTTGAAACATTCTACACACGCGATGCAATCCACCTTCGCGTGCGTGTCGGTACTTATTTCGGTGGCCGTTCTTGACGGATTCTCGTAGGCTGCTCACAAAATGGCCCGCTTTCCGCCACGTCCGGATGTCCTTTGCAGGGTAAAAATGACACGAACCGCTTATGCTCAATTGTTGGGCCAAAAGTTCTATCCACCCAAGATCTTCGGCATCTTCAAGGAAAGAGAAGGCACCGCTGCCTGGCGTTGGCGGGATGTCGGCATGAAATTGGTCCGTCGCCCTACTTGGTGATATACTCAGTCACTCTTACGGGCTTTTTTCAGGCTTGTGGATTTGAAATGTTGTTTCAGGAGTCCAAAAACCGCGCAGACGTTGTGAAATCAACTCCGGATGGACTTATTTCCTCCGTAAGTGTTTTATGATTATTATAATCGTCGTCCCACATCCCTCTTCCCACCACCCTCTTTCCCACCAGGGTGAAGCACGCAAAGATGCCCTTCGCCGTTCGCCAGATTACAAGGCATACGTGACCCGCCTCGTTGCTAACGGCTACTTCCACGACGAAGTGGAGGGTTCACGGGCGTGGAACGAACTCGAAAACAAGGCAGTTGATGTTTATGTCGAGGCTCGACGACAAGAGTACGTCCATGAATCACCGCTTCAGCACCGTGTTGACTAGACCATTTTTGGCAGCGACATCTCAAGACCCTCTTTTGCAGCTCTATTCAATGTCGCACTTTCCCGTGCCCCCGAAACGCTTTCAGAGGCCGACTTGGTGCAAACGGAGGATTCTGATGGATGGATCAATGTTGATGCAAAGGATTTCGACGAGGTCCTTGAACGTGCTATGCGCGCCGGTAGCTCGACTGAGCAGGTGCACGCTGCAGAAAGGGACGGTGAGGGTGGGGAGGAAGACAGGGTCGCCAAGGAGCAAACGGACAAACTCCGTGGTCTCGCTGCAAAGGTGGAGCGTTTTGTGGAAGGAAAAGGTGACGTAGATGGTGCACGATTTGAAGAGTGAGCCTGCCTGTTCACACATCGTCATCTTCTTCGTCTAAACTTGTGCGTTTCTTCCCTCGTGTCTACAGCGAAGCGTTCTCCGACAACGACAGTATAGATACCGACGACGAAGACTTGTTCAGTGACGAGAAATTGTCTGACTCAGATGACGAGGATTCTGGCGCAGAAGGCCGAGAAAAAGCCAAGGCGGCTCGCCAGCAAGCAATGGATGGTCTCGTTCCGGCTCTCCCAGCTTCCGAGTATGGCCAAATGCCCGCATCTTTCAATTCGCAACGTGTAGCCAAGACCACCATCCTGACCGAACAGGTTGAAGTTGATACCGGTTCCAATGAAATTGATATGGAACCGTCCGGCCCATTACCGCATGCGACCCGTCCTCCACTCCTTCCACGCGATAAATACGATGGGGTGGATTCGGACGACGAGTCTTCCTCGTCAGATCCATTAGCCGGTGGCGATGACGAGGATTCCGAGTCCGATGAAGACAGGCCTCAGGTGGTCGGAGAATTCGAAGTAGACATGAATGAAGAAGAGGGGGAGTTTCTTGAATTTTCACGTCAAGCCTTGGGCATATCTGACGAAATGTGGGATGATATAATTAAAGAGCGACGGGGACGAGGAGGTGTGTTTGGTTGCCTTCAATCGTTGCGTGAAGGAATGGCTAACAATAGTGTCCAGCGTTTGTCCCCGAGAGTGTGACGACAAAGAAGGCGACAGGGGCAACAAAAGCGATGTTTGAACAGCCTCGCCCATCGGCTCCAGGCACCCGTGCAAATGCGAATCCCAACTTGGACTCGTTCGAGGCGGTTATGCAAGCCATGGACGCCGAGCTGTCGCGTTTGCGACAATCTACTGCTGTGTCAGAGCCCCAACCACAAACGAAAAAGGATAAAGGCAAGGCCCGGGCAGTCCCAGCAGATGTCGATGTCGACATGGATATCAAAGCCTCGATGCAAGCTGAACTTGAAAGCCTGTTGGAGCAAGATCGGACTGGGGACTCGGATGAGGAGGCCGACATGCCGAGCATGGATTACAATCTTATCAAAAATTTCCTGGAAAGTTTCAAAAGCCAGGGAGGTCTATCAGGACCGGTGGGCAATCTCGCTGGTAGGTTGGAGCCTGGTTGGACTCTCCCGAGGGACGAGTCGTGATTAAAAGGTGTCGCGAATAAAATATGTAATGAACCGTACCTATTGTGTGAATGATCAGGCTCTCTTTGAACGGAACGGCCATGATACACGCAGTATTAATCTGTTCGTCGTCCCTTTGCACTCGTCCTCAACTGCCTGTTCAACGCCGAAAATCACAGTCAACACGTCGGGTATTCCGAGGCTGACCAAGTTCTACACGCCGCTTCACCAGTCTTCTCAAACGGTCATTCAAAAGATATTCTCTCTCATCTCCGTCCGTCCAGCCGGTTTATGCAACTTTCTGGATGCACCCGAACTCGAGGCGTTTCTCGGCCCCAAGGATGACTCGGACGAACGTTGGCGGGTCGTGTACAGAAATTACGCTACATTGTACTTTGTCTTCGTCGTCGACGGTGCCGAGAGCGAGCTGGGAATACTAGATTTGATCCAGGTGAGTGGACCGTGTTCATGTGTACACTGTGACGGTACCAAAACGCCGGAATGCATTCAAGGTATTTGTGGAGTCGCTGGATCGTGCATTTGAGAACGTCTGTGAACTGGACTTGGTGTTTCATTTCGACGAGGTAGGTAGGCATCCATGGCAGGGATATTGCAGGCTGAGTAGCGAGATGGGCCCAGGTTCACCACATCCTTGCGGAGATCATTCAAGGCGGCCTTGTCCTAGAAACGAACGTGGAGGAGATTAGCAACTCAGGTGCGTGTTCGGCGTGTCAAAATTTCGTGCGTCTCGCTTGTGTTCCACTGACGAAACGTCCAGCAAAGGCAGCGTCCAAAGCACGCAAGGACTCGTTCGTCTCATCAAATCCCCTTGCTTTGGGAACTGGCGTGGGGGGTAATCGGAATGGAGCACTGCCGACGCCGCTGGGTTGGTTAACAGACAAGCTGACGGGGGCGAGCGGGCGATAGGAAAGTGTTACAGTGGGACAACGCTGCCGTGGGTCTGGTATCATATACAACTCCACACGCAGCCATGTTAAAATATGACATTGACTATTACCAACTAGTAATCTGGAAGGAGATGTCATTGAATCAGATGACCCCAAAAATCATGTCACCAGGACTGATGTGCCTGTCGAAGGGGTCAGAGGACGGGTCACGCGAGACAGACAGGACGTGCGTTTTTTCTTCTTTTTGCCGGCTCCGGTGGGGCCCTTGACAGGGGGAGGGTCCTGTGGACTCGGAACGGTGGAGGGCGCTTTGGGAGTTGATGCTCTCTGGTACGCAGGTGCGGGAGTCGACGCGGATTGACTCGATGTGGTTGCAAGGACCGAGGGTGCGGTGTCTGGGTCAGGAGGTTGGGAATGCGACGAGGTGATGCTGGTATGCATCGCGGTCGTCTTCATGGCACGTATCATGAGCAAGTTGTTTTGCTGTCTTTTAGGGGCCCGGAGTTTGTTCTTTTCGGGGGCGTCGATGGCAGGGTCGTCGATGGGCATAACGTCAAGGTTGGGCTTTTTGAGCGTCGTGTCGGGCTCGATTATGGGCCATACGAAGCCAGAGCGGGGGGTATAGTCGGGACGATGTCTGCGAAGAACGTCGAGGGAAGACTGGAGGGCGTTTAGGGAGGTGAGCTAGAGAAGAGAGAGTTAGATGGCACGGAGGAAAAAGAGGGAGGAAAGTACCAGTCTGTTTGAGAGGAGGGTGTAGACGTCGGGTGATTGGTAGATGCGGTTGTTGATGATGAAATAGGCAGCGAGGGGCCTGACTGGGAGGGAGATGCGGACAAGGGGGAGAGGATGGAATGGAACGGACCTTGTTCCGGAGAAAGACGCTCGCGTTTGTGGACGATGAAGAGGGAAGGAGGCGAGGCGAGGGCGAGGGCGAACTCGATGCCGGTGAAGCGTCTGGGAGGGGTGTGAGTGCAGGAAGGGTATGTGGAGGACGGAGGTACTTGAGTTCCTCTGCCTCGTTGAGGATGGGCGTGCCGGTGTGCATCGTCTGCATGCGGAGGACCTGGTTGTTGCTCTGCTTGTCGTAGAACATCGACGTCGCAAAGTAGTCAAACACATTCTCAGTAGTGAGGGGTCCATGCGCCTGGTCGGCGTGAGCGTCAGTGCCAGAAATGTTGAACGGTCAACGACCTGCCTGTATCCATTCATGCCAGATGAAGAACCGATGCGAGTAGTCGTCGCTGGGGTGCAGATCCTTGTCGTCCATACGTGACGGTACGAGTAAACAAGACGTTAATCCGACACACTCAGATCCCCACCGCTTCAACGAGTTCTCTTGTCGCACATTCCAGCATAAATCGAACTCTCGATCGTTTACCAATGACTAGTGACTAGTGACTATTGGTCGTGTGCCCATCGCACAACCATAATGTCCGATCTCCATGCTAGCCGAGACCAACTTAAACGCCCGCTACTATTGCGAGAACCATCATGATTAAATACCACACCATACAAGCACGATCAATAACTACGCCATCTGCATCAGTGATGGCATATGCGGTCATTTCCGTTATGATCTTGTCGTCTTGGGTTTGTCTGGGTGCAGGTACAATGTTGACTTCAAACCATCACCGTATACTAGTAATCAGTAATCATACACATTTCGGAATATGCACGACCAGTTCTGCAAACGTCTCGCCCGATCAGAACGCAACCATCTCCGTAAGACCAGCCATCTCCCGTTCATAGCACCGGTGCTGACTGACTTGGTAAGCGAAGTTGGAGACAAATCCCTTCGACGCTGCCTCAAGCTTGGGAGGATCGGCAATCATCGAGGTCGCACTGTATCGGCCGGTGGAAACGACTCCGTAAGACGACACAACTTCTTCATCGTGGCCACCGGGAGCGAAGAGATCGACATTCGGCAGTCGCACGACGTCGCGTAAAAAGTCAACCGCTGCAAGTCCATGAAAATCAGAGACATCATTGCGTTGCCAACACGAATCTCACCTTCACCAACCGCAGCAATGGGCTTGCAGTGCCCAAACGTCTCCCTAACCCAGTGTACCACGCGACCATTCTTTGCGAGAGCCTTGACATGCTCCGCCCCAGACGGAATGTAAATGGCGTCGAATAAAGTAGACCGCTGTCCCTCGAAGTGATGGTCCGCAAAGGCTCCAACGCCTTCACCAGCCATTGGATCAACATGCCCGCGCCGCGGTCCGATGATAAGGCAAATAGCCTTCGAATTGGTCAGGGAGGCACGAACAGCTTGCATCTCAACCTCGTTGAAACCGTCAGCGACCAGGATGGCGATGCGGCGCGAAACGACAGTTGGCTCCTTCGGCATAAAGTCTCTCTGTGACAAACCTTTGCCCTTCTTTCCGTGATTGGAACGACCAGGTTGACTTGGGGTATCGCCGCCTACTTTGACAGCCACGGTCTTCGCGAGCTCGAGATCGACGTTATTGAGTACATTGATGTAGGACTTATAGACAACGGGATCCTCGCAGTGGCTCAACTCGAAGCAAATGGCATTGGCAAGGTGGACCTTCTCATAAGAAGCGAGGGAGTTGAAAAAAAGCTGGGCGTGGCTGAAGTGCTCTTTGAATTTTTCGCCGCGTGCCCTCTGTTTGATGCCTTCGAGACGCTGTGCATACCTAGTACCCAATCAAAGAATCTGCAACGGTATGAGAATACAGCCTACTCGATATAACCTCCCTCATTTGAAGGCACGGGCTTCCCAATATTCTGGCGGTTAGGCCAGTAATTGATGTTGCTCTTTACTATTCGGTGGCGGGATTGACCATCTCGATTATGGTTCAACACTGGGCAGATTGGTCGATTAATAGGCAGCTGGATTATGGCCGTTATCATCGAGGCGCAACAACGTTACAGCGGAAACTTACATACCTCTTGGAAGTTGATCCCAAGTCGGGTTATCTGTGTATCAAAATATGAGAAGTTACGGCCTTGCAACAGAGGGTCGTCGCTGAATCCGATTCCCGGAACAACATGGCTAGTGCAGAATGCGACTTGTTCAGTCTCGGTAAAAAATTCGTCCACGACGCGATTCAAAACCAATTCGCCAATCTCTTCAAGAGGCACCAGTTCTTCCGGCCACACCTTCGTCGCATCCAGGATGTCAAAATCGAAATCATGCTCGCGATCTTGAGGAATGGTTTGAATGACAAGCTTCCATTTGGGGTACATCCCGTGGTCGATGGCCTCGTTCAAGTCTTTGCGGTGGAAATCAGGATCTTGCCCGGAGATCTTGAGGGCCTCATCCCAGAGAAGACTGTGGACGCCGAGTTCGGGAATAAAATGAAACTTGACAAAGTGACGTTCGCCTTTATCGTTCAGAAGAGTGTACGTGTTGACGCCGAAGCCTTGCATCATGCGAAAAGAACGCGGGACACCACGGTCAGACATGACCCACATTACCATGTGGGCCGCTGATAAAATGTTAGTACCATGAAAGCACAATATATGCGCATGACTTGCACTCCGGCTGGAGACCAACAAAGTCCCAGAAGTTATTATGAGCACTCTGACCCGTTGGAACCTCGTTGTGGGGTTCAGGCTTTACCGCATGAACAAAGTCGGGGAATTTAATGGCATCCTGAATGAAAAAGACAGGGATGTTGTTTCCAACAATGTCCCAATTGCCCTCTTGAGTGTAAAATTTAACCGCAAACCCTCGAACATCGCGGACCGTATCCTGTGCAAAAGTACACCAGTGAATATGAGTAGAAAAAGAGCCAGCATACGCACAGCGCTTCCTCGCGCACCCTGCACCGTGCTGAACCGAACGAACACGGGTGTTGTGCGTGATGAGTCCGTTAAAACGGGTGCATGCGTATATTGTGAAGCACGGTTGTCATATACTTTGAAATATCCGTGAGCTCCAGCACCACGAGCGTGCACAACACGCTCAGGGATTCGCTCGTGGTCAAAGCGATGGATTTTCTCGCGGCCAATTTGATCCTCGAGCAATGACGGGCCATTGTATTCACCGCGAGACCCGATCACCCTAAGCCTGGTAGACATGCAAATTAACTAACATGCGGAAGCCGACTTATGTACCACGCACCAGTTGTCTGTATCAAAAACTTTCACACCATGATCTGTAGTCAAATGCTGATCAGGCCGCAGGTCTTGGATGTCACGCTGCAGGTCGACGACCTTGTCCGTGGAAGCTGGGATGGCTAAGCTCTTTGCGGATGGAGCCATGGTAGGTGAAAAGAGAGGGACCCGCTATTCCTCAGTTATATACTGCGCCCCTGTAAGCATTGCGTCAGTGGTGACGACAACACACTTACTCTCTTCCTTGATGGGAGATCAGTCAGCCGTCAGCCTTTTATTAACCCCTATTCAAGGCGAGAAAAAATTATATTACGCTTATATAGCAGAACAGATAGATATCCAACGAGTCCACGAAGAACAAAAGTCATAAACGAATCAAAGATGAAAGGAAAAACTGGGAAAAGTAAGAGGTATATTTGGATAAACATACTGCCTGAAAATCCTCGTCAAGGCACTGTTCACAGGCAGAGAACTCGACACCACGCCTTCCACTACACTCGTGATGCAACACGAACGATGCGAAGCGTGATACATCGATAAAAAGATAGCGTAGAATGATACGATACGTCATCTTGGCGCGCAGTGGACGAATCAACCATCAACTACGACGAAGCGATTGGCGACGTTGTTCGCCCTATCTGCAAATCAGATAAGAAATATGCTCACCACAGCAAGTTCAAGGAAAACTTACTCATGGAACAATCAATTTTGCGGAAATAAATCTTACTTGACATCGGCACAATTGCACTGAGTGCCCGCACCAACCCAACCTTTGCCACAGTTGTCGCACCATCCCCTTGGGCCATGCTCAACGCCGATGGCCTTGGCGGCCGCGGAAGGGGTAGCAGAGACCGAATCATCGCGGTGAATACTGACCAAGTGACGGCCGAGATCATGTTTACGGCTAAACGACCGGCCGCATGAACGGTGAGGACAAACATGCGGTTTCAGGCGGTTGGGGTCATGAGTTGCCATGTGAGTTTTCAGATTGTAAGCCCGGGCAAAAGCTGGACCACAATGAGCAAGGAAATGGTAATGATGAACTGAAACTCACCTCGCGGACACGTTGGACATTGGTATTTTTTGCGAGGATCTTCCTTAGACTGGTCCTCGACACCACGAATTGACCTGGCTTGTGGCACAGGAGACGCGCTAGTGGATAGGTGGGCCATATTGGATGGAGACACGGTGTCAGCGCCGATGAATCCGAGTCCATAGAAGTCTGCGGTAGTAGACTTGGGAACGGCGGGAATGCGCGTAGCACCTCCGTAGTCGGAGAAACTTGTACGTTTGAAGGTGGCCTCGGGACTAGGTGCAGTGGGAGCACTGCGTGGACTAAGCGGTAGAGCTCCAAAGGTACTGGGATCCACGGTCATGGGAAGATTATTATTTCCCTGCACAGCACTACTGCCGTAGTCAGAGCATCCGCTACCTCCGATGCGAGCCCGTTGGAAGTCCATTTCGAGGTCGAGGGGGAATGAGCAGTCGGTTGCAGAATAGGAGGAGTCGGAGAAATTATAAAAGGATTCGGAGCGAGTAGAGAGTGACTCGTATGCACTCTCGGAAGAGACGGTAATAGTAGAGGGAGGACCACACGTTGGGGTATCGGATCTCAAAAAGGAGTAGGCGTCGTTGGAATCTACGGTAAGGAGCTGAAGTTGGACTTCGTTGAAAGCCGCGAGGCTGGAGTCCAATTCCAGTTCGAAGAGATCGGGGTGGGGGGCGAGGATGTCAGATGGCGAGTGAAATGAAACAAAGTCGAGGCCTTGCTGTTGCTTGGCGTAGTCAGAGCCATATGTATCAACGGCGGAATAAAAGGTGTCGTTCAGAGGGTCAGACATGGCTGGCAGGAGTGCTGCGGAGGGTATCTTGTATGACCTTCTCGTGCAGGCAGATTTGAGAGAAGGATTCTGGGAACGAGTGGTCAAAAGGCAAAATGATATTGCTGCGGAGCACGCATGCCATCGTATATATTCACCTTTAGTAAGCAGCTTGTTTCCCACCTGAAACACTGCCTTTCTTGGTCGGCGCGCGCATCGCAACGGTCGCATAATCACGCTCATGTCATCCACTACTTGCCGGACACCATCCATTCACACTGTGGAAATTGTGCAAAGCCCGGACAACGTGTTCCAGCGCCGATTTTCGTATGTGCATCACGATCAACACTTGCAGACATGTTCTGCCCACTTTCTTCGTGTCCCATTCGAATGGTGCTCACCCCCGTCACATGACAACGCGGTCGGCGCTCAGCTGCCACCGATCGCCTCCTTTTGGCCTCCTTTATGATCGGGAGTCGGCTGTTGAATTCCGTTGAAAAGCTGGCGTGTCACTCATCACAATAGGGTGAGATTCTACCGGTGTACCCCTGACCACTCTGCGAATTCCTCAAAGTTCCACCCCCCATTTTAGAACGGTTTTTTTGGTAGACTTTCCTGACCACTTGGAAAAGGCTGCGCAAGAACGTCTCCGTAGTACGGGAACTCGACATGCATGAGAGGTCGATCTCTCGGTGTCTCGGCATTCAAACCCAAAATGACATACCTGGGTGACTCAGAAATATCCGTTCTATCACGAATGTGTCACCAGCATGGCTGCCTGGCACTGACTCATCGGGCCTATGTTCTGTTGAACTGACTTAACTCGGGGTCCAGAACCCTGAATTAATCAATCATGCCACACCATTGAGGCTGTAGCTTCGTATAGGCTGTGACGGATGCTGTATCCCGACTACGATCGCATTCGCGAGGAAGCGCACGACCGTCATCTATACCACAGTTTTACGCCCATCGAAACTTCCCTCCCAAGGATGGATCGAGAGCAATGAGAAAGAGTTGTGATACATAATGATACTTTGATTAAATTATATATCGCCCGCCTAGCTCAATCGGATAGAGCGTCAGACTCTTAGAACTAGGCGATCTGAAGGCTGCGAGTTCGACCCTCGCGGTGGGCTAGTGTTTTGTTCTTGCTTTGTTTCTTTCATTCATTTACTCGAATACTTCGGCAAGTCACTCATCGGTCTGAATCATCCACGCAGGTGACATTCGAAAAGTAAAAAAATTTCAACACTGAAGTTGTGCATCGGGTTTAGAAGACGGGAAGCGAATGTTCAGCGCTCAGCCTCGAACCGCATCCGAACGAAACATGCATAGGAATAATGATAAGTATAAGCATTCCATCGAATCCATCCATGTATCTCGTAAATCCAGTGTCATATTAGAATATTTGGCATAGTCTCTCACTGCTCATGAAATATCATAGAGACCATCAAAGCATGGTCGAATGGCCAGCATTCTGTTCACCCACGATAAGTGCAGCAACTGCTCCGAGAACATTAAGTTCATCCCTCGAAGATGAGACGAAAGTACGTACCTTATCATGTAAGGTACAGTGGCTACCAGCAAGCAAGCGAACGCAGCCCAGCTAAGGTATATTCCATTTCCATACGATACTTCGATGCCTGACGCGATGCCTTGGGCAAGTTGCATCGAGTTGACGCTTTCGACTTTCTTGACTATCGCGGTCCAAATGGCTGCCCCGATCAAGATGAATAGTGCGGATATAATGGATGTCGTGGCTGAGAAGAAGAAAAGAACAGTCTTGCGAAGTACCCCGCTGTTTGGAGGTTTAAATGAGATGCGGTTTGAGAAATTGGATGAAACTCACGTGAACAGCGAGAGCGCAGTGGATATCGTCCCGAGCAATAGGAAGTAATATGCAACATGAGAATTGGTTCCCAAGTATGAAGAATCGATGAATGTGGTATTAGCAAAAATGTAGGACGTGTACTGTGAATAATTGAGGAGCATGTCGGATGTGAGGGCGGTATATGGTTGGAATCGGGCCGCAGCGGAGTGATTCGAACATTGTCCAGAGCCGTTTACATAGGCGCAGTAAGAGTAAAGACCGAACTCGTACTGCTGCCTGATTCCATCACCTTGCGCAAGGGGAGCTGAGGAATTTACAGCGTAAAGTCCTTGGATGGGAACATTGAATGTTTGGGACAGTGATTCACTTTACTTCTGTTCGAGTCTTGACGATGTTCCAACTACAAGATTCACTCACCCATAATTCGAAACATTGAAAGTAGCCTGCGTGAGGTGGTCAGAGTGGCAGAAACAAAAAAAAAAACGAAGAATTACCATCGAGATTCCATGAGGGACAGTGGACGTATTGATTTGTCCGACCTGTGTACGTTTGATAAGATATACATCTGAACCATTCGCAGGGACCCACATGGACAAAGATGAGCAACAATAGTGCTGAGAAGCTGAAAAACTATTAGACTTGTGCGAGAACAAAGGCTGGAACACGTACGAAAGAAATGAAGCGCCTGCGATACAATATTCTCCCCTCATGGCAATAACATGAAAGATCTAGAAGAGTGAGTAGATGAAGAGAGGAAGACGCGACGGTAAAACGGATGAAGTTGAAAACGCGGCAAACTCGAGGGCATGTCGCGTGAACTAGTCTCGTACTTCCTGATTAAGGCTGGATTTACGGCACCTGTGGAGTGGTGCCGTGCCGTGCCGAAGAGAAGCATTTCAAGCTCCGATGGTAATAACGCTTCTCAAATGAAACTCCGCCTCCCCGGCATCCCTCCCAGTATGTGTTCTGGGAAGACGTGCAATAGAGTAACACTTTGATTACCTCCGCTCATCCTTTCTGTCCTAGCATAGTTTTTTTCCGCAATGTCTAGGCTTGCGTCAACAAAGTCTCTGGTTCGAAGCCTCGTCACTTCTGATCCCAGGCCTGACCCTCACTCCCGGGACGACGATGATGACAACGATCCGAGCAGTGGCTGTATCTCACCCCAAGAACGCATTAAGAGAGTTGCAGCGAAAACGATGGACCTTGGAAGAAGCCTCACTGCTCGCCCTCGTTCGCCAACCTTGACATTGTATCCTGACTCCAAGCGCACACCGAGCCTAAAACGGAAGGATGTAGGCAATGAAGCACAAACTTCAAAAGACCAAGGCCAAGGTAATCACTCTTAGGCCATGTACACAGGTTAGCTCAATCCGTTTAAGGTCATAGTCCCTCCGTGCCTCCGCGGTCCGATGGATCACAAGCCGTGGATTACGCAGCCCCCCAGGATCCCCCTGCGGCTGTTCCGAATGATGACTCACCCTTCATCACGCCTCCGTCGCCAACGCTTGGATCCACGCGACCTTTGATGCAACCTTTTCGAGATTTCAGTTCGGTGCGTATGAGCATCGATTCTATTTTGTATGCTTACTGAGGAGCGCCGTGGAAATGCAGATGCGCGCAGGTACCCAGACCCTCATCCAGGCTCTTCAAGCTCTTCCGTGGGTAGAAGACCCGGACGTCGTGGACGAACCAATCTCTCGAACCGGGCCTCAAACGGATTCGGATAGTGATGAGGAGCTGACTAGTAAGAAACCTGGTTCCGTACCTGATGGATTCATATAACCGAGTTCGGGTTCATAGGTGCGCAGATGGCCTCTTCTATCCATGCCATATATCGCCCTGTTGCCCGTTTGAAACGGAAGGAAACATCACAATCACATGTTCCAGGAAAATTGCTCCCTGCGCAAAGAGAAGTGGACGAGGCATTTCATGCCGATGTGAACTTAACCTCTGATGATGACGTTGACGCCGATGACTTCGAGGCGATGACACCACGACCACCCACTTCTCATGGATATTCAGAGGCTAGCTCCATACCGCCTCCGACTGCACAACTTGGGCCAGTAATCAGGCGGAGGGCGCCGAGTCGCGCAGGTAGTATGGCAACGGTCAAGGTCACTCGGCGGACTCGGTTGGCGGAGAAGTTGAAAGGAATATTTGATCTAGACGCTATCAGCGAAGTGCTGGCAGGTATGTGGTTTCTCTGACTCTCTGACCAGGTCTCAATGTAAATTAGAAATGCCGTGTTGGCTCTTGCGTTCTGTTTGTAAGTCCCTTTTCTTCAAGGCGACAGCGCAGCGGATTTTCAACCATGACCAGTGTTACAGGGATATATGTATCTCACGAATTCTCATCTATGTTTCTTTGCTCACATGCCAAGCAGAGAGGTACTAAATGCATAAGCTGTAAAATGTAAACTCATTTGTCCACAGGATCAAATTCTTAAATCCGGCACTCTCAGTAAGAGAGCCACTCGAACAAAGCGTTGGATTAAGCATTGGTTCGTCCTCAAGAATGATACGCTTTCCTGGTATCAATCTTCATCGGTAATTTATATAGTTGTGTTTATGACGTTTTTCTAATATCGCTCAGGATCCTTATTTCCTCAACGGAATTGTCGACCTGCGTTATGCAATTTCCTGTGATCCCACTGGAGAAAAGGAGATTCAACTGCGTACTAATCAAAAGAATTTGCTATTGGCTACAGACTCTGTCCCAAGCCGAGAAGAATGGGTGAAGGCAATACGCAAGGTCATATTCAAAGCGCAGAACATGGGGGATACTGTAAAAGTAAGGCATAGTAATCAGCATCAGGTTTCACTTCTTACACTTATTCAGATTGCCATACCATATTCTGTCATTCTTGATGTGGAGAAATCGTCAGCCATTGAGTTCAGCGAAACAATCGAAGTCAAAGTGTTTGACAAGGAGGAGCATTATTCAGTCGACTCATACTTTTTTGCCTATTTTCATGACATACAAGCAGCCTTGGAGCACATCCGGGAGGCTGTGCGTCACAATACAATGTCTCCCGCCAATTCACCACCTGCCCTACTGGATACCACAACCGCACGTCATGCTCTCCCCACTCAGGGTATAGACCGGACTCGCAGCCTCCCTTCACCTGACGCCAAGACTTCTTCATTCCGATTATCGTTTTTGCTCCGACCACTTCAAGAATCACTTCCGTCTACCCTGACACGGATATATAGTCCTTCGGAATCCGCTGGAGGCGCTGAGGATTTTACCCACATATCAAAACGGGGTGGGGCGTCGTTTGTGCCCTTGACATCCACGCCTTTGCCTCTGTCTCCCAGTTCTGGTAATACCCACGTTGCATCTTCCAACGAATTGTCAACCGATTCTTCGTTGCGGACCCATACTTATCCACCATCAACTTCTACAGGAGACATCAACTTGGCATCGTCCCCGAACAAGGGACTAATGATGAGTGCACCTTGGCACGTTGGAGTGCCGTCATGGCTAAGGGTTCCTCGCAAAGGTGCGACCACCGCAACCTCGAACTATCATGTGCCCTCTGCGTCTTCTGAATCGCAAGGTGATGGAGGTGTGCGAGAGGTCTACGAATCATCAAATCCTGGACAAGGATCTGGAACCTCTAGCGATCTCGGCTATAGTGTGCTCGAGACATCCGACGCGATGGTCGATCAGGAAATGGTTGATAAATTCATGGCCTCATTTGCCTTTGACGATAAAGAAATATTATTTGGATGTAGGTGGCTAGTTTCACTTTGAAACATGGTCTTAATAGCACATAAAGATTTTTCAGGTTATCTATTCCGACTACTGCCAATCTTTGGACGTTTATATGTTTCTTCAAATTACTTTTGTTTCAAGTCCACAGGCCCACTAAGCACGAGGACTAGAGTATGTCATAAATATCTCGTACGTGAAAATTGCTCATGTATTTGTTTGATAGATGATATTGCCCATCCGTGACATCTTAACCGTGGAGAAGACCAAGGCTACACGCTTTGGCCACCATGGTCTCACCGTCATGATTAAGGGCCACGAAGAGCTTTTCTTTGAGTTTGGCTTGGAAGATAGACGTCGTGCTTTCGTGTCCATTCTGGAACGTCAGATAGAAGATGCCAGGAAACGGCAAAATCCCGGTGATGCTCAGGCATTGAGCCCAGGAAAGAGGGATGCGCTTATCTTGGAGGAATTCCAACCACGGAACTCGCTCAGCAGTGATAATGATCCTACTCCATCGTCGGAGGTGCTGTCAGAATCGTCACCTGCCATGATGTTTACATCGGCATCCTCGACGTTTTTGACTTTCAAGCCGAAAGAATCCTTGCATTTTACGTTCCTCACCATCGGCTCAAGGGGGGACGTCCAACCTTACATCGCACTTGCGAAAGGACTAATGGCCGATGGGCATCGGGTGAAAATTGCTACCCACGGAGAGTTCCAGGCATGGATTGAATCAGTGAGTGCAAGATCTCTCTGCTTTACGTTATTCTGACAGTCGGTGAAGTATGGGATTGAGTACGGTTATGTCGGTGGTGATCCAGCGGAGTTGATGCGCATTTGTGTTGAGAATGGTACATTTACGGTTGCGTTTTGGAAAGAAGGCCTGCTTAAGGCGAGTGCACTACAATCCTTCTTATGTCCATGCTCAATCCAGAATTTAGTTCCGTGGATGGCTGGATGATCTGCTAAAAACATCTTGGGAAGCTTGCCAAGGCACTGATGTTCTTGTGGAGAGTCCGAGTGCAATGGGAGGGTACCACATCGCTGAAGCCCTTAGGATTCCTTATTTCAGAGCATTTACGATGACATGGACGAGGACGAGGTGGGTAATTTGTGATGATCCTGAGTTGCATTTAATCGAAATCAAAACGAAGGGCATACCCGCACGCCTTCGCGGTACCGGAGCACAAGGTGCGTGTATCTTAAACTCTGTTTGAAATATGTGATATCCAAACAGGCTGTTAGATGGGTGGTGGTTACAATTACATGGTGCGAGGCCAGCAATCTTGTTTCACATTTGTCACTGAAGAACCTCATACTAGACGTACGTCATGTTTGACCAAGTTTTTTGGAGGGCGATATCTGGGCAGATTAACCGCTGGCGCCGCAATATGTTGCACTTGGACAACACAACGATGGATCGCATGGAACCCCACAAGATTCCCTTTTTGTATAATTTTAGCCCTACGGCTGTTCCTCCACCCTTGGATTGGCCCGAATGGATCCGAGTCACTGGTAACGCACTTGCCTCACAATGCATTCCTTTCTGACGCGACGCGAAACTAGGGTTTTGGTTCCTCGACGACGCTGATGTCGGGGCAAAGAAATGGACTCCTCCAGATGATCTCCTCACTTTTATCGACTCTGCTCATCAAGCTGGCAAGAAAATAGTGTACATCGGTTTCGGCAGCATTGTGGTTCCAGACCCCAAAGCAATGACTCGTTGTGTGGTGGACGCGGTTGTCCAAAGTGGAGTTTATGCTATCCTCTCCAAGGGTTGGTCGGATCGACTGCAAACGCAAGGAGAAGCCCAACCCGAGGAACAACTCCCAAAGCAAATATACAGGGTTTCGTCAATTCCACATGACTGGTTATTCAAACGCATTGACGCCGCTTGCCATCATGGTGGTGCTGGTACAAGTGGAGCAAGTTTAAGGGGTTCGTCCAACATGCACTGTCACCCGTACATTTGGGACTGATCCTTGCCTAGCTGGAATCCCGACAATTATCAAACCGTTTTTTGGAGATCAATTCTTTTGGGCCGATCGTGTCGAGGCACTTGGAATCGGCACCGGCGTTCGCAAGCTGACTGTTGACAATCTGAGTCAAGCTTTGATTTCGGCGACTACAGATCAAAAGCAGATCGAGCGCGCGAGGCTAGTGGGGGAGAAGATTCGATCTGTGAGTAGATTTGATATGTGATTGAAGCCCGTCGCTTAGCTTGTGCAGGAAAACGGTGTGGCGACCGCGATCGAGGCCATATACCGCGACCTAGATTATGCCCGCTCCCTGATTAGACGAACCTCGAATGGAGCCGCAGACTTGGAGAAAGACGTTGTGGCAAAGGAGGAACAGCTTTCTGATACCTCCAAATCAGTCTTGGGCGGTTCGCAGTCCCGATCCCGCGACGGTTCGTTTGGGTCACAGCGAGGCAGCGAAGATTGGAGTGTCATCTCCGATGCAGATGACAAACCCTCCTCTTTTTGTTCGCGGAGAAGTAGCAAGTCTAAGGTGGACCGTTCCGCGTCGCTGATGAAACGAAATAGCCTCGCTGCTGCAGTCATGTCCGTTTTGCCCGACTCACTCACGCATTCGACCCACCGGCGTTCGAATTCTACGTCTTCTGTACAACCTTGAAGGTTTCAGTGTGTACTTTTTAACCAGCTCATTTACCGTTACAGTATTATTAGACCACGTCTTTGTATTTATGATAAATCTTGTCTTTATACCTTGTGTTTTTACCTAGGCACATAATTCAAAAAGAGCTAGTACTATGATCATAGTGTGCTGCGAAGATCCTCTTGCTGAATTGTCCAAAGGTCTCCAAAGCAGACACTTGTTGATGGGTGTCGGGCTGCATGAACAATGCAAACGTTTCTCTCGAGACACCTTCCTGCCCTCTTCCGGTACGAACACAATGCGGGGTCGCCCTCAGTCTTTTTTCCGTCACAAGTTCAAGACATTCGCCGGTTTGAAATGCGAGACAGTCGGCGGGTATGGATACCTTGGTCAATTCCCCGCCTCGTGTTCGGATATAAAGACCAGACGCGGGTGAAGGGGAAGACACCACTTCGGGTTCGTCTTCACCGTCCTGCTCACACAGGAACATGGCCTATGAAAAAACGATACGTCGGATCGACATCGTTGGGTAGAATGACGAATAGAACGTACAGAGCAGAGTCCAGTCAAGAGGGAATTGTCGAGGTGAAATCCACACCAGCTGTCGATCGGCTCGTCCCCGGTAGGTGTCGCAGCGTCTTCTTTCGTGGGGAAATAGTGTAACAGCCTCGCTTTCGTAGTTTGAGAAGTTCCGATGAGGTTTGGTAACGAAATGGACATGTCTGTGAGATGCTTGGAGACTTTATAGAAACAGAATGTTAGCTCTATCCAGCGTTCGACGGATGAGAGTGACCGAACCGAAAGGCTGACACGCTGCTGCCAATTCACAGCCGACGTTGAAGACAAACCTGAACAATGGGTCAATGCGTGGTCCAACGCGCAAAAAATCATAGACTACCTCCCGAGGTTCTTGAATGCCTCTTCGAACCCTTCAATACCCTCTTCCCCGGGATCCGGCCCTGTGGTATGGCTTGTATATGGCATGTAGCAGCTACAACTCGTTCACGCACATATATTGCTGCGATAATACTCTCGGTACTGTTCTCTGAGCTCGGGAGAGACATCGGGGGCATCCACGATGGGATTTGCATAGTATGATCCCTTGAGCGTATCTTGATCGAGGTTTGAATGTGATGTCGTCAATCGTCAAGCGACAGAGTCCCAGAATCGGGTTACCTGGCTTTCCGTTCATGATTTCCTACACCAGGCGTGTAAAGGTCCACTGGGCCAGTAACATCACGAAGTGTCTTACCTTTCCGTGTGACCATCCAAAGCTTTCGAGGGATGATCAGCTCCCAGCGATCGCTTGTGCGCCGTCGTGGCTCGGAACATACCTATATGAACTCGCGGGATCGGTATAACGTTCCTTGGTCTTCTCTGGCAAGTGAGCAAATCTGTAGGCATATCTAAGCAAGGACTCTCGGTGCGTCTGGTAGACGGCCGGTAGATCCTTGACGATGATGATCCCCAGAGCTTGTGGATGAGACCCAAACGCTTGTTCTGGACACGTCGAGGATGGTCGACATTGTCAAACGTATTTTGAACGTAGATCCGAATCGCCTACCGATGGAGTTTTCGAGGGACAATGGCGACGATACAAGAGTGGGGTATGATATAGATATGACTTTTGGTGTTCCCATCGCGTTTGATGTCTGTAAGCTGCGGTTAAGGGAGAGGGCAGTGCGAACAAGGCTTCTTGCCATTATTACTATTACTACCCTTTTGGCAGCAAAACGACTCGAGGGAGAGTAAGAACGATATGGAGAAACCCTGAGAATCTAGTCCATTCTAATATATGCTACAAAGTACTAATAAAAGGCACTGTCAAAGTGCGCCCACACGGATCCAAGCATTCAAGCATGAACGAACGTCCTGATGGAAATAGAATCGATTACTGTATTGTTGGATCTTCCTCCCGTACTAGTTTGAATGCCGAAGCTCCGATGCCGAACCTTGAATCAAGTTGGTCTGGATCAATGCATGTCTGAGCGCCGCTCCAGTATCATCAATCGAGTGCAAGAAACGCAAGATTTCGCGACAGAGCTGCCAGTCTTGTGCATCAATCGCAGTCTGTAAGAGTCGAATGGCGTCCTTGTTATTTTCCTCTCGTTGCTCGAGATTGTGCAGCACAAGCAAGTAAGATCCCGCAGTCTTGAGCCGACCAGAATTGAGGCATAGCTAAAGCCGAGGGTGTGTTTCATGTTTGCATATGAACTAAATAAACGAGACCCACCTCGAATAAAGTTTTTGGATTCCCAACGATGTCAAAAAGCCGTCTCCATCTCGTGACCTCTGTTTTCCGAGCGCAGCCGACCACAACGTCTAATGCAACGTCAAAGTGGTCAAGGAATTCTATCACAGCGGGCAATGCTTTGAATGTTGCGTTTGGTGTACCTTCTTCATCAGCCTCCGCTGTTGCCTCAGCCTCGACAACGGTATGGAGAAGTATCTCTAGACCATGAGCAAAAAATACGAGGTGCTGGTAGTTGGTAGCGAGCTGGACAGCCTCTCGTATTTGTCCGCATTCCAAGTAGTGTCTCAAGACATGGTGGAGGAACAGATGAGACTGTAAAATTGTGACCACAGTTATTAACGAAATGACAATAATCACGTACGCTAGTTGCATGCCTGAACATTACAAATGGCAGGTTCGGTCGGGTGGCCGACTCATGCTCAGCACCGATGATGATTCCTTTGTCCATGAGGACGGCTATGAGACACTATAAACATCGATGGATCAAGACCAGGTGAAAGAACTTACACAGTGGATAAAAGTCTAGTGGGATGTTCACACTCTCCTTCACGCTCCGGGAGGTTTCTTCTGCAGATGAAGGCGACTCAATTGCAAGGGCGTTGAGCCAGACCCGTATGCCCTGCCCGTCATATCCCCAGAGGGAGTTCTCAAATGACCCGATACCACGAAGGTGTATCCAGCAAAACTCGATGCGGTCTGCGAAGATCTGCATGTCGTATGTGACCTCTTGGTTGCCAGACTATTATTCAACCAAGACGATGTAAACAAACGGGATTCGCTCGAGCTTAATGTGATACCATACCTTCCTTGGTCGAAGTAAGACCAATTGCCCACCAACCATCATGAGAACGGTGGCTACCGCGAGGTCATCAACCGGATCACCAAGTTCTGCGCGGTATTGATAACGACATTTCTGATATAAACCGGAACAACTCACGCTTTTGAGCATTGGGAATCATCCAGCTCAACACTCTGACCGCCGAAGGTACGGCGATGATGCCATTGAAAGTGATGCTCCCACACATGTGTAACTTGATCGAGTCCGTGGTCGGAATGATCAGGTAGTGGCTCAACATGTTGTCTGCAGTGTAGACCAACAATGAATTGTCCACCAGAGAGAGAATAATGACGGGGGACGATATCATTTCCCGATGGAGAACATTCTGATTGCTTAGTTCGGAGTCCCGGGAATATAACCGTATCTGTCCGAAGCGTCAACAATCCTTATAATGTAGTCAAGACAGACACCGCACAGACCTGGTAAGACTTCGAGACCTCGACCGCTGCTATAAGCACATGATGAAACCACAACAGACCACCTTTCACCGCGAATGCTTGCTCCTGAGCCAAACTAGAGAAGAGTTTCCATCGACCAGACGTCGAGCTGTAGTGAATCAATCCACGACGACCAGCGACAGCTACCAATCGTCCATCGGCACTAAGTGCTGAGTATCTGATTGGCCAGTTCGACGCTAAATAGGGCTGAGGAATCTGAAGCAATACATGGTAATTCATAAGATGCATAGAGGGAACTAGAGAGTTATCTTGCCTTGATATGTTGCCAAACATCTGACTCTGGATTTATGACGCTCATATCTGGTTGGTCCGCTCCACGGTATACGAGCGCACGATCGTCCATTTGAAGGAATGCATAGCGAGTGTTATCCTGATAATGTTCAATAGCGTGCTCTGCAGTGGAGAGAAGTTACAAACTGGGGAATGTTGGCATGTTGTCGCGCTCTTCGCAAATGGCAGTATGAAGATTTGGCCATCTCGTCCTGGGAGTCCTGTGTTCAACATCATCACACCACAGGGGATAAAAACTCACTATTTGGACTTGATTGGGCAAGTACCACCAACTCGAAATTGCCGGGCGCCCAGAACTGGCCGCATCGTCTTCAGCTCCCAGCGAACAACCGTCGTGAGGACAACGACGGCTCACCAAATCTTTGACTCCATGCATGAATGCATCTTGGAATCGTTCATTATCAACAACGTCATCGACACCAAACCCAGAAGCAAGACATCGTCCTCCGACACTAAGGATAGCCCATCCGTGCTCCCAGCCTACCGCCAGGACATAGCCATCCGAACTCCACTGCATTGTAGATACCTGTCCACGCGGGCGGTTATAGGGATTTGGGATGTCTATGACTTGGGGCGTCGGTGCAGGACCATCAGGTGACGGGAAGGCGGTGAATTCGATGGATCCACTGGTAGTATTTGGACAATCAGCTTCGTAGAGCGGTTACAATACGAACACACCTGTATGTCCCGACAGCGACTAGAGAGAATCTTGCGTTGACGGCAACCTCTACGGCTCGACGTGGTTCAATGTAGACAGGACTTCCACTACCGGACCCGTTACTCTCGATATGCCGAGACTTTTGCACCCAGCGAGGAACTTGGTAGTTGTGAATGCAAGTCCCCTGCCAACGATGTTCATTTTGTAATGAGCCCGAGGTCTCCGAAAGAACATCGCTGTCTTCAGTCCCCTCGGTACCGTCGGCATGGAGGTGCTGTGAGGAACAGCAATATTGAAAAAAAAAAAACACCATTAACACGACATGTCATGCTCACATGGCCGCCAGGTTCCTCCTCATTGTCCGGATCCACGACAGTGTCTTGCATTTGTGAGTTCTCTTGGAGTCGCACAAAGTAGGCTCTTCCATCTGAAGTTATCCATGTCTCCACTCCGGAAGACGAATGGAAGATCTTGGAGACAGTGACTACGAACACGGATCAATCTTACACGTGGCACCAGTCGTTATACCACATACCGTCGCTCTCCACCAACCACGGTAGCTCGTGATCATTCAGGATCCACGTATCGTAGCCGACAAGGAGTCTTTTAGAATGGTCGTCGAGATTCGCATCGTCATAGGAAGGCCATGGAATACGCTGGATGGCTGGTGGAGAGCTGGTGGAGAATGAGAGGTGGTGTTTGCGTGGAGAGACACTGTTTAACGTAACAAGGGAGTCTAGATAGAGTCCGACATGCAGGGAAACGGATACCTGAGAACCTGGCCCTCGGCACGTATGACGCCTTCGAATGAAAGGCTGAGTGATTGAAGCGGGATTGCTTCTCCTGGGCCGGCAAGGAAGTTGCGCTGAACACCGGGAGGGATTTCTGGCAATTGATACGCAACAAGGTCGGGTATGTGATCGAGCGTGATCAACACGAGATAGGAGAGCGTCGTCTGGACCGAACGGTGAGGAGAGGCGGGTGTGGTAGTGAAGAACGCACTTGTATGACGATCCTACTTCCGTCCGGGGACCAAGTCGCGGCAAAGTTGGCGCCGTGTTCGATGAGGGAAGACTCTGAGCGGGCGAGATATGCGAGAGGTGCGGATGGCTGGAGAAATCAGCGAAAAGAGATGAAAAGTGGAGGCGAACGGACCCGAACACGCCAGACGGTGACTGCATTGCGAGTGAGCGCACAAAAGAGAGACTTGCGCGGACTTGGCTGCAAAGAGAGGACGGTCTCGAGGGACGCGTCAGGCAGGAGAGGTACGCTTGACAGCTGCCTCGCTGCTGATGTCGGAAAGTACATTCAATGTCGAGACGAGGCTGACGTGAGTCTAAAGATGGACAGAGGGGCGCGTGCATTGTGGTATTACTGTGCTAATGATACAAAACGTATGGAGATGTGGAAAATAAGAGAGCAATACGGACAGGTCAGTTATACGGTAGCACAACAAAAAGTTCTTTGGAAACGTCAGTTACGCCCCCACAAGCTATTGAACCAGCCGTCATTTTGTGAGTTGTAGTGGTTGTCTTCTGGTTTGTGACCAGTAGAAGAGGATGAGACGGGTGCCTCCGGAACGACAAACGACATATCGGAATGGATGGTGGAGATGTACGAGCCAAAGGTCATGGGCTGAAGACGAGCTTGACGAATGAAATCCATCATAAGGGAGACACCCTGGCGGGACTGTGGCACATATCGCATATCAGTGACTGTGAAAGAAGAGTCAAGGGGGTGGGACGTGCCTTCTGGACGTGGGCCTTGAAACGTGCCAAGCCGTGGCTTTCAATTCTCTTTGTCAGACCCCAGCCAAACTTTGATGTGATATAAGCTTCGGTGGTCTGCAGTGTTCTCCTATTATGAATAGAGTGAAAATGAGGTCTGGAGGCGGCAACGCGGAGGGAGGGCGCACCCGTCCTGGGACTGTTGGAAGAGCTGGGTCTCTTCGATTTGCATGACCTTGATGTGGTCAAGGTTTTTGGTGCGACATCTGACTAGTTTTCCAAAGGGGTCGACTTCGCTCTCCTCGATGACCCACGACTCTGTGCGCGATACGATGCCCTGAGGGGCCCACCTTGGAAGTGTTCCACGCTTGAGGATGAGGCGGGTGGTGAGGAGAGAACCGGAGTCGGTCTGTGCGCGGTCGACGACGTCGCAAGAGATGACGTGGGAGGCGTACGGGTTGGGATAGCGGAGGAAAAAGGCGAGGGAGACGATGGACCAGGGATCGCTGTACACGTGAGACGGTGATGACGAGCAAAGAGAACGCGCAAACTCACTCGTACACGAACGACTGCGAAAAGAACTTCATAGTGGACGACGACCCCCAAGCCAGATCCAATTATCTATTTATGACCAATCATGTGTACGTGTTGTCCCACACCACCCCGTCGGCCCGGACTACAACCCGCAGGCCGTCGTGGGCCGGCCGTACCCAGTGCACCTCCCCCGCCAGCCCGGCCCGCATCAACTCGGAGCCCCGCCTTTCCCTCGCATTCAGCCCCACTTCCCCCGCAGCAATCCTCACATACTCCTCCTGCGTCAGGTCGTGGTTGAACCCCGTCATATAACTCCGCTTTGCCCCTATCTTCCGTATTGCCTCCGCCGCCTCTCCCAGGCCCATGTGTGACGTGTGTCCCCGCAGCCGCAGGCAGTCTATCACCAACATCGCTTTCTGTCCACCTGACTGAATAACCAGCCATGCGTCATCTGGTATTAGCGACACGTCAGACACGTACACGATCGCATCCTGCACAAGGAACCCAAAGCAATAGTACGGGACAATCTTGTCCACTGTCGTCGCCTGTGTGGAAAATGGCGTTGGTGTGAACACAGTCGGGCTGGGCGTGAAAAGACGTCCATGATGCACTTGGAAGCCATGTCAATAATCCGAGTCTACTCCCCACGGTGTTTCCGCCTCTCACCCGAAAAGGGTGTAACCCGGATACCCGTATCCTTGATCTCGAACGGAACTTTATCCCCTATAATATGCCATTTAAAGTCGGGCACCTACACCATACGATCAGTTTCGCAGCGCATCACAAAACTCTGGACAACGCACATCGCCTCCTCCTGACGCAAATTCTTTCGCCACCAGGTACGGGAACGACCTCTGGACTGCCTTGAATGTGTCTTGGGAAACATAGACATCTATATGGTCTTGTATTGTGCCTCCCAACGTCCATCCTGCCCATCTTGTGAGGTAAACAGCATGAAATACTGGCTGGCAAACGATACTCACCTCGCAGATCATCTAGTCCGTTCATCGCTGGATCGACAGTCAGTCTGCTATTCCATTATTTGAAAACCAGCGAGACGTACCATCGGCATGTGCGTGAGTGAGGAGTACAGCGTCAATCGTCCGTAATCCATATTTCGGAAACCATTCTACAGCAGCAGCTTGAAAGTTCTTGCCCACGTCTATTACCAGCGTCCTGCAGATGATCATTCACCTGACAATCCACGTCGCAAACGGACACCCACGTCGTCCTTCTAGCTTCACCCGCAGTTACTCGAACCACGGCTGACGTATTCCGTCTGATATTCTTCTTCCCCTCCGGACTCAGCGTTGAAAGGCAAGTTTTACAAGGTTCTCTATCCGGTGGTGCTGTCAAGCAATCCAAGTTTGGTACCGACGACGATGTGCCCGTCCCGAGGAAAATGAGCTCGATTTCTAGGTCAGTGGTATTGTTCTCCGTGACTGGGGTATCTACGATCATATCCATCTTCAAGGTTCGAGTCCTTCGGGGGAGTGCCAGCGAGAGTCAAGGCCTAGGTTTCCCGCAAATTTCGTTATGTAATAGTTTAGTCAAATACTGTTACAATTTTTTTCCTGTTCATGTTCACCACAATCATAGTACAACGCAGACTCGGAAGCAATACAACATGTGCAGGGTCATTTCGTGAATACTATACCGCATGTCACGTTAGATTTGAATCAACGAAGACAAATACTGGTACGTACTAGAAACTACATCCTCGTCCTGCACTTGATGGCTCAAACTAACCTTCTGCGCATGCGGTGCGAATTTTGATGACCGGCCCTGGACACATACAAAAAATGGAAGTGAGTCACTCAATGAAGAACATCAAACTGTCCATACCCTTAATTCACAAATATATTATAATAGCCTTGATAAATAACGATTAGTGTCTTGGGGAGAAAAAACGCACCAAACGAGTCCGTATCGGAAATGCGTAGCAAGCGACTTATGGATTCCCAGACACACATCCTGCATAATGTCATCTAAACATGGTGAGATTTGCCTCAGTGAAATGATGCATACCTCGATCGTAGCGCCTTTGCGTAGGCATACGGGGTCCGACAAGTCAGGACGTTCTCCACGTTTCTTTGTGTAAACTTTGACGAGACCGAGACTTTCCCATATGCGCTCAACTAGGTAGTCAAGGCTGGGGCAATTGGAATCAACGAATTGATGGGTAATTCAAACTGGCTACGCACTTCAAGTCCATCTCGCAACTGATCACAATCGTGCTTTCCGTGCGAGCAAGTTTGTCTACCTGCCTTGACATGTCAATGTCGTCACCTTTTGTGAAAAACAAAATGTCTCCTTACAAGTTCCAAACTGATTGCGTCTATCTTGTTGTAAACATCTGAAGTAAATATGTCAATGGAGGTAAAATATTTCTGTAATAGACTCACAGAGACACGGGATATATTTTCGAGTGCCTAAATTGGAAGCTTAGACCGCCGTTTAGGTCGACGTTGTTCAATGAACATACCGATCAACACATCTATGAACTCGTCCGTAGTAATCTAGAAAAAGAAGAACTCAATCGTCGATGTCAAGGGTAAGGTAGAATTTGTGCCTTACGTCCTCTCGAATCATGACATCACAGTTATGCAGTTTGTCTGGAGGCAATGAGCAATAGTCCGAGTGTGTGTGGATCGGACATACAACTCGCAAGGATCGTCCGTATTGTTTTCTCGTCAGTCTTGGTCAACTTAACAGTTGTATTGAGCTTAGAGAAAAGGTAAGAACGCGTCCATGTCGTCACTGTTGGCACAATACCATTATCTGTTCAACGAGGGCTAGTTTCAGCCATTGTAGAATAGTGAGCACGACTATTCACTCCACCAGTAGTCTTGCGTTTGAACACAACATCAGGTTTCCGTTTGTTCAGTCGGATGCCTACTGCGTCGAGTTCAATTTCCAAAAGGCGCCTCTGTTCTTCGGACTTCGTAGCATCGAGCATGATAAGTATAAGATCAGCCGTCTTCGCGGCTTGTCTGAGATGAGGTGTGGGTCAAGTTGATGAACGCCGTCACTCACTCGCAACCACCTGTCGACCGCGGCCCCGACCTTGACTGGCGCCCTCCACGATTCCGGGTAGATCGAGAAGTTGGATGCGGGCACCCTTGTATTCAATCACACCAGGAATGGCAGTGAGGGTGGTAAACTCGTAGGCTGCAGTTTCTGAAGCTGTGTGCGTGCATTTGCTAAGGAGCGTGGACTAGATCGAACTTGTCTCAGGCCAACAGACCCAACATGCATGCGGAACGACGAGCCTTTCCGACGGACGGGAAGCCAATGAGCGCGACACGAGCATCGCCAGATTTTTGTACGTCGAAGCCAATGCCTGCGGGGCCGGATTTCGAGGCTGGTTCGAGCAGCTGGGCACGATAACGTGCGAGCTTTGCCTTGAGTAGACCAAGGTGATATTCTGTCGCCTACTCGGACGTGTCAGATAATCTGAGAGTGTCCTACTTTGAACGGCGGAACCTTGTTCTTCTGAGCTGTTGAATGGAGCCCATGAGTGTTGAACTGGAAATGGGACAAGGGACATACTCCTCGCCATCTCCTCTTGACAGGTTTTGTCACGATTAGATATTGCTAGACAGTGACGGGAACGCACCCTCGATCTCTTTGATCTAAATTGACCATGATCGTGGTATGCGACGCAAAATGTGTGAAGCACAGACCTTTTCTACGATACCCATGACTCGGATGTGACTGCGATTTAGTGTGGTCGCGGTAGTTGAAAGTATGACTGCGAAGTATTGGTTGCGAATAGCGTTCTCACACGTCCATCACGATCTCCTCAACTAGAAATGACATGGGCCGCTGCCCTCAAAGCATACGACGCGCAGTAATTTGAGAACTCTCTCGGCTTACTCGAGAATATTTATATGCCACTGCTACAGCTCTCCGATTCCGCCCAAAGAGCCTCGGAATTCATCGATTCGTATGCGCATACCCGTTGGATTCTCTCCTTGTCTTGTCGTTCCCGTTTCTAGGTACTTCCAACGCGGCGTGTCCAATTCCCTCGTAGAACTTTACGACCTCGCACTCTTTATTCTTGCGCTTATTGGCCTGTAGCGACCGAACAGATGGGTCTTAGGTTCAAGTTCGAACTCTTTTGAAAAAATTGTTAATATGGGCCTCACATAATTCAATCTCGGTTATATTGATCAAGGGATGACGGACATGCTTGAAGCTAGCAGACAAAAGGTTGCGGATGGGCGCTGTGTAATTGAGGAAGCCAATACACCGAATTCAGTATCGTTCGGTTTTCGTTGTTCTTGTTATTCTCCAAACACCTCAACTGACGTCACTTAGCGCGTTGATGTTTCCTTTATCATCTGTCTGAAATCAAGCTCAAGAACTTTAAGACACAATATTTTATTTCGGAAAGGTTGTAAGTCTCTTCATGTTGCTCTCCGCTGTTTGGTCCCATCTCCGTAACGACGAAAACCGGTCGCAGTAAATGACTCCGACGATGCCTTCACTGAACTCACGGGCGTAAAGGAGCTAAAGCAGACGTCAAGTTGCTTCAGGAGGTACGACCTCTGGGAACGAAGGTGGCACAAGAGCAGGCGAGAGATTAGAGCTGCGCAGCAACTCGACCATGTTTCCTATCGCTTCCCATCCAGGCGGGTCAGCTTATGATGCGAGTCAAACCCAGGACGTTCCTTTGGAGCTGCCAGCGGCACCTCACGAAAGGTGTGTGTGGTTTCTTCCAGCTGAGGATTCTTCATGAACAAGTGATTAAACTTCCTTGCTGTTCTTACCTTGAATCTTTGTTCAGGTGGGCATTTTACGCGGTTCTATGACGCGTATATGAATGTGTATGCAAACAATTTCGTGTTGCGATCGGTCCTCCGACTTCGCGAAAATAATCTTCAGCATTCTATCAACTATCGCAGTCACAGGAACAACAGTCAATTCCTTCACGGATGTTTCCGGTAACATTAATATTATCCATATCTGGTACGATTCATAGTTGCATTTCAAACTGATGTTGTATTCGCCATGCCTTTGGATAGCAGGGTATTTCTTTGGCAAGGATGAGTACATACCTTCTCACAGTAGCGGGAACAGTACTACCACTCGCTGGCCTGGAGATATTCCATTGATGTGAACAAGATAAAGGGGTGAGGTCAAATGAAATCGAAACCTCAACGCACTGTTGGATAAATTATGGATGATCGACAAAGGATTGGTTTACTAATTCCCAGACCCTCGACAGAAACGAAATCGATGTTTGTCGTGAATCCCTGCCGAAAGTCATAGGCTGGGGTAGTTCAAGTTGGGGATGAGTCCTCACGGCCTCTCAAGCTAGTAACGGGAAAGTCTTGGCATGCTACTAATCCGTACCGTTTTGTCGCGAGCCGTCGGAGACGACGCGCGCTCAGCATCGCGTGAAAACCCGACTGACCTGCCAACGGTACTACTAATAGTATGATAGTACTAATCGATCTTGTACACGTGATGGCATAAATAATCGCCGGAGGAATATGGCAAAACTTGAAGATGACCAGCATCCGGCGGGGAATGTCGCATCAACCGTCGCTGTTCTCGCTCGAGGAGCAAGACTCCAACGACGGCGACGAACCCGACTGGGAACCTCCCCCAATCCCAAGGCCGCACTCGTCCACACTCACCTCCACTATAAACACCTCCTTGCGTAGCAGAGGCAAGGGTCGTCAGTCAAGGAACGCCTTTTCTTCAGGATCAGCGTCCAACTCAATATCCACAAACTACAATCCTTCGCACAACCATCCAAGATACTCTGATATCTACTCTCAGTTCGTCAAGCGCTACAGGCCGGGCCTCGACGACGATCTTAGGAATGATCCGGACTCCAACTACTTCCAAAGGGGGCTTGGGCAACTCATAGACGCAGGTGACAGTGACGACGAGGACCTCAATCGCTCAGGTCTCATTGGCGGGGATGCATTCGACCGTTTCTCGGCCCTCATGCTCGAGTCTGATCCAATCGAACCTACAACGGTAGAAGATCGCCAACGTTTGGAGTGGCAGACAATGCTCGCTTCTGTCCTCGACGGTGATGTTCTCAGATCCGAGAAAACTCGCATTGCTGTCGCCCTCGAGTCTTCCACCCAAGAACATAACAATGTCCAGCTCAACATCTGGCTCGGATTGCATGCAAAGCTCGCTGGGAGGAAGGAGGCAGACGAGCGCAGACATCTCGAGGAGAAGAGGATGCGCACTGTAGATCCTCTCATAGAGGAGATAAATTCTTTCAAGCTCAAAGATGAGGAACGCGACCCAACCATAGCCTTGCAGCGAGTCAACTCCCTTCTTTGCAGACTCGAGGCAGTTCAGTCCCTTTATCCGTCCCTCAAGGCTTTCTATGCAGACAAGGTCGCTGCTTCGGAATCACAATTCCAGGGACGCTGTGACGCTCTTAATACCTGGTCAACCGTCCTCATGTCCTTGCTTCGTCATATCGTCCTCTTGCAAAGATGGACTGGGAGCGAGTCGCTCGATGTGACGAAACCGATTACTACCATTGACGTCTACCCTCGTCTCCAGGCCAATGGCTCCTCCAAACAAACACAAGACTCTAGCACGTTCATTGAACGCGTCCTCAAAGAAGATTCCATTCAGAAGACGTTTGAAAAGGGTTTCTTGACTACCGTACACGCTTTCATTGGTACCGCTCGCGACGCTCAAGTCAATCTTTCTTCCTTGTTCGAAGAGATGAACCTCCCTACCTTTGAGACTGAACTGGTGCCCCTCATCTCATTCCCCACTAAACTTGCCCAGGCGTGTTTACGCGTGCGCCTCGACTACGTTCAGAAACTCAAAGACCCTGAAGTCCTCATCATCGACCAGGTCACGGACGATGTGAAGATTAGTCTGGGGTTAGCTTGCACACTCAAGAGGCAGTACGAGGCTTTTCTTGCCCCCGATCCTGGTGGGAAGTGGAATTTGCCGAGGTGCATAAGCGAAGATTATGACTCTACTATCCTCGAGGCCTTGTCGATATTCTTCAGACTCATTCACTGGAAGCTCAAGAGCGGCGTCAAAGGCATTTACTTCAAGGAAACTGATGTCATCGATTCTCAATGGGCAACATTCAACGATGTGAGCATGACTGTCATTGGGGCTTCTACTGTAGTCGCCGAGCAGGTTTGGTGCGTGTTACAACCTTCTCTGAAGCTCGTTCTGACATTTCATAGTTCGTTGACTAATCGACTCATGGTTCGAGTTGCGAACTACTTTGAGACTCAAGTCCGCCTCCCCTCCTCCGCGAATGGACAGGTACATAAAGTCTCCAATCCAGTTCTCCAAGGCGACGTCATCGCCAGGACCGGTCAAATGACGGACGAGCAGAAGGTCAACTGGTATGGCAAGATATTAGACAATGTCCGGTTGCGATACCGTAAACTTCAGCGCTTTGCAAGGTTCGTGTGTCTGCGTCCTCGAAATCATTCTAACTTTGTACCTACAGAGCTCTTACGCAGCGAATAAGTAACTCGGCGGAATACAATCTTGAAAACGTCCCTCTCGAACAGTTTATAGCGGTCTTGGTCGCAACAGACCACTTCCTCGTCTACACCCAGACATATGAAGAGGACGGTACTTACATAATAGCCTCAAGCGCGCTCCGAGATCGTCCTGATGCTATTCGTCGCATGCTTCTTGAATCCTTCCACGTAAACGAGGTCGTCAACGACGAGGGCTTACCGCATCCCGTTGTCGACAATGTTGCAGACTATCCGGACAGTGACGAGGACGAGGAGGCCGAGTACCTGTTGCTGTTGTCTCCTCGCAACGTATTCATCTGGAATGGATTGGTTCTCATGTTAGAGTTGCCGAGAATAGAGCTTGACATGAGGGATAACCGGGTGAGGCTGGTTGCAGACGGGACAATGCGCCGACTCGCGTTAGCGAAACAACAGTTTGCTGACATCTTTAATCCCGCCGATGAAGACGACGACGAGCCCCTCGAGGCCACTCTCAATCCCCCACCTTGTATAGTTGAGCAGCAGGCACATATACCAGCCGTAAATCGTGAATTGCGCAAGATCTCCCGTGCAACGAACAAGCTGGCTGAATCTATTGTTGATTCCGTCCATTACGTCCGCAACTCTCTTCGAAACGCCGTCCGATACCAGGAATTACTGGAGAACTGGTACCTATTCGCATCCGAGCACGGTCAGCACGCCCAGAAGCATATGGAACGCTCTACAATGACCAAATTCAATCGTTCGCTCATCCGGCTTGCCATCTCTTGGGTTTCCTTCATATGCGATGACTGCGATCCTACCGACCGGAAGACCTTCAAGTGGGCCGTGAACGCGCTCGAATTCACGCTACACCGCACAAGGCGGAGTAATATTCTTCACATGTCAAGCGATCAGTTTGAGATGCTTCGACAGAAAGTGGCGAGCTGTATGACATTATTGATCAGCCATTTTGATATCTTAGGTGCCCGGTCGACTCTGGAAGCACGCAAGGAGAAAGAACGACAAGAGGAGTTATTCCGCGAACAAGCAGCTATCGCTGCTCAGGATGATCCACTCTTACAGCGTCCACAGTCTCCCATCCATGATGACTTTATCATTTCCACCGGTGCATATGCATACACAGCGGCTCATATTCGCGTTTTCTGGGAAAGAACTGCCAAAGCGCTCGATACTCTCGAAAGGGAGCGCGAGCAGATGGGCTCGGAAAACCGTTTAATTGGGCGTGTCCTCGATGATGAGAAGTTGGAAGATCGATCCCTAGTCTTCCTTGCATCTTCCAGCTCAAATATATCCATCCGATGGCAGCAACGGCGTTTCATTGGTGCTGGGGCATTTGGCTCCGTTTATCTTGCTGTCAACCTCGATTCGGGGTCCCTCATGGCTGTTAAGGAGATTAAGTTCCAGGAACTCTCTGGGCTACCCAATTTGTACTCTCAGATCAGAGACGAGCTCAGCATCATGGAGATGCTGCACCACCCAAATGTCGTGGAGTACTACGGCATCGAGGTACACCGGGACAAGGTGTACATCTTCGAAGAGTATTGCCAAGGAGGGAGTCTGGCAGCATTATTGGAGCATGGGCGAATCGAGGACGAGAGTATCATCCAGTTGTATACCATGCAAATGCTGGAGGGCCTTGCATACCTCCACGCGAAAGGGATCGTACATCGTGATATCAAACCCGACAGTGTGTCATTTTGCCTATGCTGACCGATTCCGTGGCTTACCTACCCCCAGACATTCTACTCGACCACAGAGGGGTCATCAAATATGTTGACTTTGGAGCGTCGAAGATTCTTGCCAAGAATCGCACGATGCATCGATCTCGTCGTGGTTCAGACATGGCCGTCAATTTGGCTAAAGCTGGTGGCCTCGGCGGTGGCCTGGGGATGAACAACAGCCTGACAGGGACGCCGATGTATATGTCTCCCGAGGTCATCAAAAGCGATAGACGGGGTCGTCACGGAGCGATGGATGTTTGGTCGTTGGGCTGTGTTGTGCTCGAGTTTGCTACGGGTAAGAAACCCTGGAGTAATCTCGACAACGAGTGGTACGTTCCGCCTCGTTTGCGTTCGTTCACCATGTTATTCTTCTGACACGTCTCAAGGGCAATCATGTTTCATATCGGGGTCGCTACCCAACACCCACCCCTTCCAGAACCAGGTCAACTCAGCGATCTCGGAATCAACTTTATCAAACAGTGTTTGACTATCGATCCCGTTTTACGACCTACAGCGGTTGAGCTCTTGGATCACCCCTGGATGCTCCAGTTTGGCGAGACCCTGTTGGGCATTGGCGATGGGGAACTCACTCCCACCCCTCCTGTTCCTGATGAAAAGTATGAAATTGTCTCGAAGCCGGCTGCTGTCTCCCAGGACAGGGAGGTCGAAGCCTTCCAGATACCCTCACCCGCGTCATCCTCTACTGGTGTGCCAACACCTGATCGTGATTGACGATGTTCATTGTTCACCCCATGTATTTGTCTTTCTGGATCTTGTTTCCCCAGTTTTCATCACACCTGTAACCAACACACAAATCCTCTGCTTAGCATCTTGTAACATATTCATCGTTTAGTCTCAATATACGCGGATCGTTTTTTCCCCACATGTGAAGTGAGAGTGAAAATACGAAAACAACTTCAAGTTTAAGAATAAATACAACTGATATTCCCTCGGTACAACCACGATGTAGAACAAATGGTCATTGACACACTATTGTTGGTTGCTTATCGTCGCAGGTGGATTCACTGCTAGCGAAACTATCAACACTAGTCTGGGGTCGATGAAGTGGTCGGTGAAGGAGGGGACAGAATGTACGCTCAGACGAGGTGCGAGTTATTGCCGCAGATGGTGGTTGAAGGGACCGTTGGCTAAGCGTCCTCATAGGCTGCGCAAGGCGCGGCGGAGCGTTCCGGGTGGACATCCGCGGAAAGGGAACCACGTGTATCCCCGAACCCAAGGGAGCGGAAATGATTGGTTTGTTCCCTGACGGGAACACCGCCTTTTCTGGGTCGCTCACGACGATTTGCTCAAAGCCTTCTATAAGCGCCTCCTGTGCCATCACTATGGTGCGTAACATGAGAGGAAGGAGCGTGAGCGACGACATGGACCACGCACGATACTGAGGCAACCCTTTGCCAAAGTTGGACAGGCATACGACACCTAATACGAGGGTGAGCATCGTAAGTAGAACTGAGGCCGTCGTCATCACTCCGAAGAACGGCCAGGTCATGTACGTCCAGCGGAAAGTGTAGGAATCGAACATAGCACCCCAGCCAGTGAGGTAAGCCAAACACAAAAGGAGGAACATGAACATTTCGATTTTTCGTTCCCGCCTCACTGAGTACCACCCCTGTGGACGACTTGTTTAGCACAGATGATAATTTCGAGGTTAGGTTCTTACAAAGGCAAGCCATAAGGGAAGTAGCTACGGCAGGGTAGTAAGGCAGACATCGGCCGACAACGAATCATCGATACTCACAATGAGAGTGATGGTTAAAAAGGGCCGATAAAGTGGTGAACTTGCCAGATGGCCGATAGCGCCGTTCCAGAGCTGATCAAGCCACAACGCAACCGAAGTCACGATGAAGAATAAGGACAGTTGAATAACGATCGACAATATCAGCACGATCTTGTAGATGCGACCGATAGTAGGAGAAGCGCCGACACGCTTGAATGTTTGCCAACCAAACAACTGAAAATTATTTTTGTTGGTGCCAGTCCGCTCAGAAGAGAGGAAAAAAAAACCTTCGCTAGGTTCCAAGATAGAAGAGCGGAGACCAACAGGGCCACGGCATTCAATACCAAACTTGTGATTTCAGAGGCTGAACGAGACTGCCAGTAGGTCGGAAGGAAGTTGATAGGGTGGCAAGCACCGTTTGTGGTCACCTCTACGAAATCACTGCGAAACTGGAAAGTACTAAATATCTGGAATCCCGCCCATGCAGTGGCCACCAGATGAGTCAAGAGAGTAGCTATACTGAATATGGTCTTAGCTTAGGTGCCGAAATGATATTCATCTGATATGATCCTCACGTATGTGGAACTGATTCGTTCAGAACCTACACGGAATCAACTCATGTGGATTTCCACCATTGAATCACAACTCACTGCGACAATGGACATCCCCAATACCCAGATCTGGAACAAGATAAAAGTGAGGTCTTCTCTTTCAGTATTTCGAAGACTAAAACACTTTTTAAAAAAGAATTACCAGAAACATTTGTTTCATTATACGCACATCTGGACGGGCCAACCCAGACTCCATAAGCACTCTTCGTTAAGAGTCGCGCTCTCTTTATTCCAGTCGACCATAACTTGCTCTGTGCCATTGACTTCGACGGCCTCAATAGTCCTCTGGAAAATACGCTAAAGTCATGGGTAAAAATAATCATGGCCATGGTTACGACGCGGGGGCTGACCTTGGTAATTACATTTTCACTCAATACCTGTTCATTCTGATCCCGTTTGTTTGTGTTTTCAGTACCTGCTGCAGCAGAATTTGAACTGGATTTGGAAATCAAAATGGAGGATTGCGCCGTAGCAATGGTGGAAGTGCTACTACTCGTCGCAGGGGATGAATCTGGTGTTGTATTTATTGAGAGGGCAGGCATCTGTCCCACGGTGTTATCCCCAGCCGTCCCGCTCCATATTACCCGGCATGACCTTGTACTGAACGACCGTGGCGCATGATCACAGAGTCGGAGGTCGTTTCTAAAGACATAAAATCCATGGAGTCCCGTAGAGTTGCCTTCCACGATGATAGAAGTCAAGAAATCAGCTGCTAGGACATTGTTGCGGAAAGCTTGCGCCTGAAAAATCACTTGAACGAGGCAGTGGAATACTGAGAAGGCAAAGTAAACGCTCGTCGTCCTGGTAAGTGTTATTCGATCCCACTAGTGACAAGTCAGGAAGTCACAAGTACGCAAAGATATTTCAAGGTTGAGGACTCGTCGAAAAATCACCACTCACAAATAGCCTTATTTTCGCGGGCAAAGGTAATATTTCCCAGAGATGCTTGATGCGCATGGTCGACTATGTGTGGGAACTGAGCGATGAATAGGAGGTCAGATAATGTAGCTGAGCACAGTTTGCCCTACAAGTGACTGACAATGCCGCCAGGGCAAGAGATTCAAGTGTGAAAAGGAGTGAAAAGGGAAGTCTCAGGCTGTTAGGTCGGTCCTGCCGGGTCGAAGAGTCCCAGTGAAGGACGGACTCGGAAGATGTGAAGGGTTGAAGGTGGATTGCATTTTTCCGATCGAGTCGCCATGGTGAGTCGCACCGGCCCAGCGCCGGCCCGCAGGAATCGTGTGGGATTGTTCGTCGGTCCATATAATGGTCGAAAATGGATCAACCTGCCAGAAAAGTAGCTGAAAACCGTTCAATTGGTAGTATAATAGTACCACCTGACTATCGGATCAAAAAGTGAATCGTTTGATGGTAATGATGATGGTCACCAGTGTTGCAGCCGGCTTCCAGGCTGTAAGCACTAATAGCTCGACGTGGGCTGTCATCCAACTTGTTTCTACAAAAGGATATGAAAAAGATGCCTCCGAGCAGAGCCAGCGGACAAACTGTACAACCCATTGGCATCAGGCCGTCAGGTCTGCATAATTGAACACTAGTAGGTTTTCCGGTTCTCATGACTAACGTCAACTATGCCTGATTCCCTTCTCAAGTGATAATCAGAGAATGACAACTGAGTTCAAGAATAGGACCCTTGCCATCGGATGCTTTCTTTGCCATCGATATCGATGAATCAGAGGACGCAAGACGACGTTGAATTTCAAACTCCGCCCGGTCTGGCTCGGATTCCGGGCCGGCGGGCTAATCGACCACACCCTACAAAAATCCTTCGAAGTTTCCAAACGTACTTATCTGGTTTTCTTGAGATTGATCTATTCATTTGTTTTCAAGAACATGTTAGTGATGTTGTATGTCAAAACTGAGCTTCATGAACAACTTAGAAGCAAGCGACTCCGAGTCGGAGTTCAACTCGGTAAGAATATAACGCTGCTCTTGGTAATGTTCGATTTTATCTTCGTGAATTACTTAAGTTCTGCCAGTGAGTCGTGAAATCAGTTGTTCGGAGCAAGCTAGGTTGGTATGCTACCACCAGCAACCGACTGCGGGCCTGGCCAACTCCCACCGAGTGACGATGCAATGACTAGAATATACAGGATCAATCATGATGCATAATGATGCCAAATTAATGAAGTGACCTGTACGGTCCCGATCAAATTTGGTACCAACGGTGATTTTTTGCAATGAACCAGAAAACTACCTCTTCATCGTCGAGCGTCTTGAGCCATCCGGGCAAACTCTGAATAGTTTCCACAGTTGCGTTCGTTCGGCACTCAAGAACACAGTCTTCCTCTAGTGATGAAAGAAGGTCGATGATCTCTTGTCTATCGTATACTGCTCGCAGACGCCATCGCAGCTCGGCCTAGAGTCACATGTTGAATGGGATGTATGAGTGTGTAAATCGAGCCCACCTGGCTAATACCCGGGTGTAGGAAGATGACACCGACTACAGCTTGCTGTGCTACCACCCACGCACCGTCGAGTCTGTACCCACGGAGGTCAAACCAGCGGCGAGGACTGATCAGCGTTAGTGGCTCATCAGACACGGCCACACTCCAGGCACCACAGAAATCCCCTGCTACTACGACTGGAGCGTTGAAGTATGTCCAGAACAATATAGGTGGGGATGTTAGTGTCATCCTATGAACAAGCCGAAAGATGTGTCGTTCTAGTCCAGCCTCCAAGGACTACAATGGTTAGGTGACGCAACTTGGAAGTAGTCAAGAACATACCAAACACTCTGCTTTGCTGAATCCAGTCTCCCGCGAGCTACGTATGTCGTCGAAGATTCGACGGGTGAGATCACGATCTGACTGGATGAGGCTGGATGTAAACACCGCAAAGGCTGTGTTGATACACGCGGAACAGCTTATGAGCCCTGTTTCCGTTTTGAGGGAACACGCAGCTTCCTTTCCATCCAGTGTCGTCCCATGGATATCTTGCTCTAATGTCTTGGAGTTGGATTCAGTGACAGGTCTCTCACAGCATTGATTCTGATTCCCGCCAGGATCTATGACGGACGGACGAGAAAATCTTATCCGTACGCCGGTTTCGATATCCTCGTCATCTGTTCGATCAATCAACAAATCCCCGGACCAGACTACATCGACATTACCTGCCCTCTTGCTATTCCAATCAATCTTTTGCCGAGCAGCTTGTGACTGAGACAAGTCCACGGTAAAATCCACCTAAAGGCCTACGTCACAGTACCGATGCTGGTGTGATTAGCTACTACTTGCCTGGTCTTCAGAAACAAGTTGCAATAATACGGCGAGGTCGCCTTCTGACGCAATAAAGGGCCATTCCATTTCGTCCACTACCCTTTCGACAACTACGTCTTCCAGAGATATCGCATCCTGGAACAAGTCTTGAGGAAATGGCCCGCCAATACTGTTGAGATTGCTATATAGTCCTTTGTAAATACCTCCAAACTGGTGCAACTATTACCACCTACGTGTCTGAAATCTTGAGCATCCTACCTGGCTTCGATTTCTTCGGATCTCGTACAAGTTTGGATAGCACACCTTGGTGGAGGAGGTTAGACTTTGCAACGGAGACACAATCGTCTCCAGCACTATGAAGTAAGCGAGTGGCGCTATCGGGGTTGTAGAGCTCGCTAGGCGTGCCGAAGACCATCTTTGAAAGTATAAATATTGTATCAAGCAAAATGATGAATATATAACACATACCTTTAATGCTTCCTCTGCAAGCTGTACCTTCTCGTTTCTGATGCCTTCATACATGCTATCAGGCTCTGTCGTGAAAGGTTGGCTCCGAAACTGTTGTTCTCTGCCTTCTTCGACTGTCGTACCCCACATGAACTCCCACGCTGGCGAAGATATAACTTCCTCTGCGACTTCGTACAACTCGTAGAGCTCTTTGATAGAAGTGACCAATTTACTGGGTGCCTGGCGTTCCACAAATCCCACTCGCCTGGTTGTTATTGAGTTTTGTCAGCGGCAAAGATCTTGATACTCACAAGGCGTTCTTATCCACGTGGTTTCGCAGGAATTCAACATGTTTGATCAGGTCGAAGTTGGAAGGACTGCTGGGATCCTCGTCGGGAAGATGGGATGACCCTCTGTACTGCAACCAGATTGTATACCATTGATCCTCCAGACGTTTCATATACAAATCCTCAGCAGGACTATCTCTCAGATGCGTGATACGCTGTCTGACCGAATTCCTGGGTACTGCTGGGAATACTTGGTCGAGTGCAGATAAGTCGAGTCTGGAAGCTCGGCATCGCGCTCGAATAATAGCAGATGCATCACGTGCTAACTCGTCGAACTCTCGCGTCCAATGGAATCTCGGCCGTCTCGACGCTAATTTGAATTCTATGTCAACCCATGAGAACAACATGAAAGGATCACCATGAGTCCATGTACCTTCGTTTTCTTCCTTTGCCTTTGCCTTCTTTTTCACGCTAACGGTGTGAGTGATAGGTGGCCCTTGCTGGTCAATCAAGAACTCGATCGATTTCTCCGGAGGATTCGGTACCACAGGAGGCGGTCCAGCAGTGGAGCTGTGCACACTAGTCAAGTTGGCTTTTGATTGTAATGTCATTTTCTTTGAAACGAGCTTTGTCTCCTTGATAGCTCCTTGAATCTCGTCCTCCCAGTGCAGCTGGTCCTTTGTGATTGTTGACTGCATGAAACGGGTGCGCACTGCACGGATACGAATAGCCAACGTGCCTTTCACAGGCTCTGGATGAATCCTACACAAAAGGTCATCCCAATCCCGCTCTCTCCGAGCGCGCGCTTCTTCTGCCTTTTTACGCAGAACCGACTTCGCCTCGATACCCTGAACTTCCTCCGGTCTCCGCTTCCGTTTGATTCTCTGTCGCACTCTCTCCAGGTCGTGGTGGACTGATGAGATATCTGGGCCATGTTCGATGGGTTCTCCCAACACTTTGACAGGCCCTGTAGTCGTTGACGGCACATTCTGGCTAAGTTGGGCAAGGAAAGCGTTGACTCTCTCCTGAGGAATATCGAGAAGATAAACCAAGCAAGCGGGCCTGTTGACACCGGATGGCGATGTGAGAGAAGTCTTGAGCATCCTAATTCGACCGCGGTTTTCCAAGCTCTTGAGCGCAGCTTCCGCAGTACGTTTATCAAGACGAGTCCCAGGTGGTGCACTAGTCGGCTCATTGGCCTGTGACATGGTATCGAGGAGTGTTGTATGCGCCTCAAAAATGTCTCTGGAGTGCATGTTCGCGATTCCTCCCATATTTTCGATGACCCTGAGGAGCTCATTTTCGCGCCGCAGAGATGAAATATTGATATTCGAGCGGGATTTCCCACCAGTGGTTCGGTTTCGCTTTGATGGTCGCAAAGATGGTAGTGGGGCCGCATCTTTATGCTTCTCGCCAGTAGCTGCATCACAATGTGGATTCGACAATGATTCTTGCCCGGGTGTATGATCGGAAACCTAATTTCAAATGCTGTCAATGGCCAGGACAACACGTGGAAAGTACTCACAAATGTGAAGGTGGTCCCCTCTTCTTGGGCGACTGAAACTAATAAACTTCTTTCTGGACCTCCTCTTCCCAACGATTGAGAATCATCCAACTCTATTGCGCCATCATCTTTTGGAGGAGCAATTACAGTTGAAAGACGATCCGCATTCGGCACGTTTTTTCGGACACGTTTTGAAGAACGGCGGCTCGAACGACCTGGCTGCAGATCACCGACTTCCTCGAACATTTGATGCGAGATGACGTCAAGCCTCTCTGATGGTCGCAGGGCACCAGCATGCATGGCGTCTGAAATAGCAAATGTTGGTTGTCGATCGCTATCCACCGAAGCGGTACCCCCAACAGATGGACGAAGGATGTTTTGCTCGAATTGGACGCTACGAGAGGCAGCATCGAGTGAAGCCTCATCAACTAACCCGCTGGTTACGAAAGCTTTTGTTGCAGTGAGTGTAGCGTTTGCAATCACTTGAACTGACCGGACTTCAACCATCTGCTCTGGCGGAGACCCTCCAGGTGCAACACTCTTAGCTTCACTACCCTTATTCTTGCGAGGTCTTCCACGTTTCTTTGGCGTGGTCGTGGAAGCATCCGTTCCAGTGACTTTACGCGGACGGCCCCGTTTAGGCTTGGGAAGCGGCTCACCCTCCTCTCCAACACTTGGCCCCTCGTCTCTTTTTCGCTTCTTGCCTCTTGCGGTCGTCATATCGTTGAACGAATCTTGGTAAGAGTGAAGCTTTTCGGTGGTTGCATAGAATTGCTTCGAGTCGAGTGCGGCAAAATCGCCGACTCGCGACAGGTTAACGTCAGTGACAGATATGGTCGTATCCTGCAACTGCTCGCTTGCCATTACGCACTTGTATGCCGCAAGTGTGAAATATCGATGACGTCTCTCTCTGCCATAGGTCTCCATGAGATCGATAGTGCCCAAGTCAATAAGATGAGGGGGTGGTCTGCTGTTAGATGCCCGCGTGAGCAATAGTTCAATCGTACGCTTATCGAAGTTGCCAAGAGCCGCACATATATCCTAGAATAACAAAGATTAAAACCATATGCTCCTGGAGTAATTAGTCAGGTTACATTAAGAGTCAAGCCGGATGGACCAGCTTCTTCGAGCATATTTGACACTTGCTTGTAGATCGTAAGATTGGCCTTGACTTCATTGTGACCAACTGCATTCCTAGTTTATCACAAAAGTTGCCAACGAACTCGGCGTAACGAACCTGGAATGTCCTCAGCAAGGCTTTGGTCTTTTTCTTCTTCTTCCATGTCCTGCCCTACCACGACAGTTCCCTCCGGAAGTTGGTTGTCTGACGTCATGAGACGTATGCATTTAATTGTGCGATCCAATTTTTTGTCGCTTGGAACCAAAACGCGTTCAATGACTCCTTGCTCGATCAGCTCGCGCAACCTGGTCTGGAAAAAGCGCCGGTCCGTCTTAGTTGGACGCACGAATCCCTGCGACTTAATGAAGAGAAATAGGTCAAGATGAAGGGGTTACTTACGATCGTCATGAGCAAATTATTGGACCGATGTATGTGATTTCTTGAAGCTTTGAGTAACTTGATAATCCGATTTTTAATAAGCGGGAGACTAGAGAGATGCCTAGAGTCGATTGGATCAAATTGGATTTGTGATGAACTGTCTTGATCTTCCTCAGCAGTGTCGCACGACTTAACACGGTCGCCAGTAGCGATGGCTTCCCCATTTTGAGCTTCCTCCTGAATCTGCTGCCAAAGAGGACTCCGTTCGACAAAGTATCTGTGGATGCATGTGTGGTTTCCGACTCCTCCTCGACGTGCTTTGATGCTACCAAAAGATATTAGAATAGGACCAACGGGAACAAGGACAGCATACACAAGACCAAGTTCGACCAGCTGTTTAATGAGATAAAAACACGTCTTTTGGTCATAGCTTGTCTTTCGGCCGAGCTCAACAGTTGTAATGCCGTCTTCTCGCCCTCGCGTGATGAACTGAAGAGCACTGTAAACCATAGGGCTGAGTTTAGGGGGCTACGAACAGGTTAGACTAGCGTTGCTGCGTTCAGTATGCAAACATACTCTGATATGGGAACCTGTGATTGCAGCGAAGGATGTCTCTGGATCAACCGCAATGCGCAGGTTGTCACCATGTTCGCGCTTCAAGTCATCCAAGTGCTTATGACGAACATCGTCGACGAGCTCCAAGGAAGGCGGTATAACCTCGGTGACCTCCTCTCCTTTTGCTGCAGCCTTGCGCTTAGCACTAGTCTGTGGTGCGATGTATACTTCTGAGATGCAAGCAGGTGACAGGGTGCCAACGCGGACCGAGGGTTGTTGTACGACGACGGACCATACAAAGGCACAGAGTGCGTCGTCGACAAGCTGGGGGTGATCATATTGGGCGGTGTAGAAACCAGCAATGAAGTCCCTCAGACGAGCCACATTGCAGCCTATCAGGAGTGAAGAGTCAGAAAATGTGGTGTACGAGGGGGGGTTCGAACTCGACCACCGGGTAGCCAAAACTCACCAAGGTCGCCGTCGAACGACAGCTCACGCAGACAATGGTGCACGAGCTCATCCATAGTGCATACACGCAGCTAACCCTACAAGATGATGTAGTAAGTCTTGAGAAGATAGCGATTCAGAATGTGTGACATGACGTCGTGACCCGTGACAAGATCGTCACTGAGTCTGAGACTGCACTAATCACATCAACAATCTTGAACGTTGAACGTTAACAGCCAAGATGGTATGTAACGAGTTCATACTTGGGTGCTCAGTACTGTCTCACTCGTTTCCAGACCGTCTGCACCGATTGCGGGGGCACCGTGATCGAATATGACCCCGCTGCGGGCAACGGATTCTGTGTGAAGTGTGGAACTGTTGTCGAAGAGAACACTATCGTGGCCGAGGTCACCTTCGGGGAGACTTCCACTGGTGCTGCAATGGTTCAAGGGGCGTATGTTGGACATGGCTCAAGTGAGTCACCTCGTCCAGTGTAATGATCACATCTCAATCTTGGTCAGCTCACGCTCGCATGAGCGGTCCCTTCGGGAAAAGGGGGAGCGCTGAATCTCGCGAGCAGACTATCGCGAATGGTGTGTGGATGAACTTTTTCCCAAGACTCTCCCGAATGACACCTGAATAGCGAGTAGAAAAATTCAGAGTCTTGCCACAGCCCTCCATCTTTCCGAGGTAGTCGCACTTGCCGCAACGCGCTTATATACCCTCGCTGTGGAGCACAAATTCACAAAAGGACGAAGAAGCGTTAACGTGGCTGCTGTTTGCTTATATGTCGCGTGCAGACAGAAAGAGACGCGAAACTATATGCTCATCGATTTTTCCGACCTTTTACAGGTGAATAAGATTGTGCATTTCAAATCTCGCTCATCATCCTTCTAGGTAAATGTGTTCGAGCTTGGCCACACCTATCTCCAGCTAGTGCAAACCCTCAATCTCAGGCTTCCACTCGTGGATCCGTCACATTACATCTCCAGATTCGCTGCGTTGCTGGAGTTCGGTGAAGAGACCCACCGAGTCGCCACTGATGCTGTCCGTCTTGTCCAACGCTTTGACCGGGATTGGGTTACCAAGGGACGGCGTCCAGCTGGTATATGTGGCGCAGCCCTCCTCCTCGCTGCTCGCATGAATAACTTCCGGAGGTCCGTGGAGGAGATTGTTCAGGTCGTCAAGATTGCAGACACCACATTGAAGAAGCGTCTTGAAGAATTCAAGAAGACCCCCAGTGGGGCACTGACGTTGGCAGACTTCAGAACAGTGTGGTTGGATGAGGAGATGGACCCACCTGCTTTTACAAAGGGGAGGGAGCGAGAGGAAAGGGAAAAGGAACAAGTTGAACATGAATCCAAGACGACCAGGACTAAGAAACGGAGGGGAAGGCGGAAAGGGCTGATTGTGTCGGACGAGGAGGGGGCTGAGGCTGAATCCCCATCTCAACCAGTTGCTCCACCGCCGGCAATAGATCCAGCACTTTTCAATCAGGGGATCCTTGTGGGCACGACAGTACCTCCACCCCTCTTCTTCCCCGAGGATGATGATGAGACTACTTTTGCTCATATTGACCCGGTCCTTCGACTGGGTGTCGAGGATGCCACAACTTCTCAATCTACTGCAGGTATCGAAGAATCTGTCGACCATGCCCTTGCGAAGGAAGTAGCAACTTTCTTGCAAAACTCACAGGGCCTCATACTCACCGAAGCTCTCGACGAAGCTGAGGAACGGCGTCATGCACAATTTGCTCAAGTCGATGAACTCAAAGGCCTTGACGAAGAGGAAATCGACCACTTTCTTCTGTCCGAAGAAGAGATTAAAATCAAGGAACGTGTATGGGTAGAAATGAATCGCGAGTATCTGGAAGGTATCGCCGGTGCGTCACGGTCTCCATCCTCCGCCATTGAGGTATGTCGTTGAATGGGATCCCACAGCGAAAGCAAGTCAGTTTGACGAAGGCACACAGCAACCAAGAAGTCGCAAGGTTCGTCTTTTGCCCATACTTTTTATCGGTTGCCATTCTTCTGCCGTCTTTTGTCCGTTTCTTTTCTTTCAGCGACGGAAAACTCTCACGAAACCCCGCGACGAGTCCACGTCATCTGGAAGGACGGCTGCTGAATCAGTCCGTAACCTCCTCAAGAAAAATGCAAAATATAGCAAACGTATCAACTACGACGCACTGAAAAGCCTCTTCGTAGACGGTGGTAACCAGAACATTAACCTTGATGAGAAGGATGACTTGTATTCAATGGACGATAAAACCGAGGATTCTGGTGTAATAGTAGAAGAGAGAGGTGGTGATATAGGAAGCCAGAAATTCCTGCCGGTGGCATCTCGGGATAGAGAGGAGGATGAGAGCGAGAAAGGAGACGAGGAAGATACCTATGTTGGTTGGGATGAGGTATACGAACAAGAAGTATGAAAGTTTTTCATGTACACCATTGCGCCGGCCCATGACTTATTCTTAAATATCAATTGTATACTTTATTATCGCCTGATTATGCTGATTCTGAGTCCCAGAGATACATTACAAGTGCAAAATAGTCATAAGTCTATCATTGTCATTGCGACTTTTAAGACAAAACTAAGAGTAGTGTCCCCACTTCTAAGAATATCCGCTATAGTGCGCGATGTGAGTAAACTATTTTGAATGATGCGAAATGTTACGGGGGCGAAACATGGTTACGGAGCTCCCGAAGAAAGGTGAGGCTGCTTGGGGTCCCACATTGTCCTGAGTACGTCGGAAAACCCAGCCTTGCCTAGCTTCGCATTTTGCTCGAATCTCTGTGCGAGCCAACTCTCCAGTTTGTCCGTCACAGTCCGCCACATTGCCATGCGGGCCTGTATTTCTGCCGTCTGTGTGAACATCGTCTGATAGGACGATGTGGGGCTATACTGTATCCGTTCGTAACATGATGCAAATTGAGATAACGAAAGGTTGACTGAGGTGATCGTTGCGCTTTGCGTTGTGGGATCGACGAACGATATCTCGCGCACGTAGGCATCTTCCGACCCGCCAAACAACTGAGACGATCAAAAAGTTACAGGTCAGTAATTCCCGAGTGACAGGGACCGAATTACCTTGACAATCCAACTAGGCGCCTTCTGTTTACAACCCAATACACGTTCTGTCCGTATTATCCCAGTGTCCGGGCTAACTGAACGATCTACGACATCAACCGTCACGACGTGCGTGCAATGTGGATTTGGGTATTTATGCCATATTCCAATGACGACGTGAGACCAGGGATGGCTAAAGGAGCGATGTATTGGTATCAGGAGATCGCGGCGGTTAGCTCCCATGAATATGTACGCACTCATACTTGAACGACTGGGAGAAGAAATGCATCGTCTCCACACCGGGAACGAGCAGGGGAGCGGGGGAAGGTGGTCGTGCGGAACTGTGGCACAGTTTTTGACGACGAGCGGAACTTGCTCGTGAGCCACAAATTTGCACCTATCCTCTCATCCGATTGGTTACGGGAGAACTCGGCAAGCAGCACAGGCATTTCTTAATATGGTAGCTTGCTCTCACACTAAAAATAATTCCACATAAATAAATATAAATATTCTAGATTTGTTGGTGCTTCAAGTTATCGCTTTCGCTTCGTAGTCGAAGTTCTGCAAGACGGGACCTAAGTTTCGGTCTTAAATTTCCCGCATCAACGTTCATCGTTACGGGGCAGAGACTGACACTTACACCTCCAAAAGTTTCGCCTGCAATTCTTCTTTCTCCTCTTGGAGCGACAGTCGCTTGTCCGCATTCAACGGCGTGCTGTCACGGTGATGGTTAGTTCAGAGCAACTTTGGCCATTTGGAACGCGACCTACAATATGTATCCACCCTGTCCGTCAAATTGGAGAATCGTTGAATGATATTTCCACAGTGATGGTCTGTGAGAAACAGTCAGAAGTGTGATGTCCAAGGCGGTCGCCCGTTCCATCATCTTTCCCTCCATATCTGGCGGGACGAGCGAGGTTGCCTCATCAAGGATGGCGTACTATTCCTTTATTCAGTCACCTGCGAGGGACCTTGAAAGAGCAGACTTGCCTTGGGCTTATGGTAAAATAATCTGGCCCACGCAATCTTCTGTTGATCGCCGCCGCTCAAGGCTTCCCTCCATTCACGAGTGATGTTCCATCCACCCTCGCGTTCCACGGTGCTATGCATGCCTACCACGGCAAGAATAGCGAGTAGATCCGTATCCGAAATTCCTCCTAAGAATTCCCTTTAGTAGTGGTGCGAGGAAAAAGATGTCACACAAGGACTGACGAGCTTCCATTTGCTCCTGTGAATGTGGGTAAATGACCTGGTCGCGAAGTGTCCCCGACGAGAGATAGGGTCGCTGAGGAATTAAGATAAAATCTGATGCTGGGGGCTTCCGCACGGTACCACCTAAAAACCCTCAGATACAGGGATCAAAAAGACACATTGGATGCAGTACCGTAAACGGGCCAAAGTCCACCAAGGATACGGAATAACGATGACTTCCCAGACCCTGAAAAGATACTAGAGTCGGGAGCATTTCGAAAGTGACGAAATCTATCCACCATTTGGCCCAACAATGAGCAAGTGTTCCTATGTGCTACGTTGTTAGCGAGTTTATCAGATATAATGAGGACATTACCCCTGGCTTTACGCTGAATGTCAGGCTCTTGAGTAGCACGTCTCCGTTGGGGGCCACAATCGGGACATTTTCGAACTGGATGTCTTCAGCTTCAAAAATTCGGCCCCGGCCGTTCATAACTGTTTATGGTGAGATAGTGTGGAACCACGGATTACCATTAAGACATACTCTCGCTATCTTCCCCTTCCAAGGCACTAGCTACAAGATTTTTCTCAAATTTACCTTTGCGCACATCCGACATCGTGTCAAGCAGGAGAAAAACACGCGCAGTGTAGCCCGAAAGCTCCGCTAGATCCTTGTATGAATACATTATACGACCCATTGCATCTAGAATTGAAGATAACTGTTGATTGAGCAACCCGGAAGAACACGCAGCGAAATACCAGATGAGGATAGTAGAAGCCTCCGGTTTGTTACGAAACCTGGAAGAATAATCAGTAAGAAAGAACTCAAAGATCGATGCCATGAAACCTTCTGTGCGACCACCAAGGTCGACACTCGAAAGACCAGGAAGTTTGAAGAAAACTGGGATCGCACAAACTAAGAGCTTTATAGACTTTAATCAAACGCCCATATGAAAGCGTGACACTTACCCCAAAGCTTCCCCACAACCATTTTACGATCCCTTCTTCGGCACAGCTATACCACCACCTCCGAGCCATGACCTTCTCTTCATGTCGCACAAGAGCCATGTACTCCTTTTCAATGATCTCTTTCTCTGCCGCTTCACCGCCAAAGAATGCAACTTCCTCAGCAAACTCTACCAACCGAGAATGTGTATGCCGCAGAGAACCGGCAAGGGCGGCGGACTGAGCGGTATATGTTCCAAAAGAAGGCGTGAGTGCTCGTACTGTGCCCTATGTCAACTTGAAAGTTGTTTCTCGACAGAAAGGAGTACATACACAATGCAGAAGATGACTGTATCAAAATGGTAAGAAGTACCAGCCCCTCTGCACCGATGTTTTGGGATAACTGGTAGTTGTAGAGGATGACATCAAGTACAGGCTTCGCCAAATTGGAATAGATGGCTGCAAGGTGGGCGGAAAAGCGCTGAATGTCATGTGTGATCAATCTACACGATTGTCAATACTCCAAACGGTGGCTACGTTCATGAGACTTAACTGGTCAGCGTTCTTGATCCGATCATCCAAGTTTGCTGAAGAAGGAAGTGAGGAAGCCAAGATGAAAGATAACAAGTGGCCTGAGTTGTTTCACTCACAGAGTTTATAATAAACCTTTGAATCAGGTGTCTCGGATTCCTCGGCAAGGTATTGTTCAAGCACCTTGTGTGTCAAACGAGTTCGATAAGCCATGGCGAGCTTGTTCTGGACATAGCTCAACCAACTATTTGTCCAAGTTGCTGGGATTGCAACAAGGAGCCAGCGGATAATGTTCAACAGGAACTCGATCGACCTTCCTCTCACGAGGGATGCGACGATCCTTGCAGTCGGGTTAGACGCAAAGTAACGCCGATTGACATTAACACTCACTTCCCATCGAGGGCGGCGACATACAATGAAATTGCGGTCCTGAAAACGAGTAGACTGGAGTGCATGACAAGGAGGAGTGCCTCCTTGGAGCGGATAGAAGGGATGACGATACTGAGTATTTTACGGAGACGTTGATAGAATAAACCATCGACCTGCAGTGTAGTGTAAAATACTACCCCGACTCGGAATTGGAGGGATGCTCACAGCGACGCGAGGGGGCTTTCCGTTCCTCGCAGGAACATTCTTGCTGTCTCTGGTGGGAGGACGAGCCTGGACGCTTTGGTATGCGGCTAGGAGAACATAGAATACGAAGCCAGTAGTAAGGCCGCGTTGTACAAGAGGTCGATGAGTTGCATAGAAGCGGGAAATGTCGGCGATCCGCTTATTTGACGCTATCATGATGGTCCGAGTCGAAGTCGAAGTCACAGGGTAAGTCCGGCCTTGATCGATCCAGCCCTCGCTTAGTTTCAAGTCGTCAACCATGACTATCATAGCAGTCGACTTGGACGATGTCCTGAGCAGCACCAACCAATATATCACAGCCTGTTCGTTTCTTTTGTCCAAGTACCACCATCGCGTCCACAAGGCTGATGAATATTAGGGCATAATGACAAGTTCGGCTCCAACATCAGCATGGACAACTTCTACTACTATTACTACTGGAAGGTAAATCCTTCACCTCGGTCGCCGTGTTGTTAGATCACGTAGATCCTCATCCCAGAATCCCTTCTGGGGCACGCCCGTCCAAACCTACAGAAAAGTAAAGGAATTCTATGCAACCGATTGGATCGAAACGATCCTGCCGATCGATGGCGCACAAGAGGGCGTTGCTGCACTCCGTCGCCTAGGCCATCGCCTTGTCATCATCACGGCACGTAACGAACATGTCCGTGATGCTAGTTGGGAATGGGTGCAACGGCATTTCCCGGGTTGCTTCGAGGAGATAATATGCACTGGGCAGTTCGCTGCTTTACAACAGAAGTTAGATGGTGCTCCGGGCGCAGATCAAAACAACCTGACCACCAGGAAACTCACCAAGTCAGAAATTTGCATTCGTATTGGTGCAACACTGTTGATCGATGACTCGATGGAAAACGCGGTAGCCTGTGCCGACTATGTTCCGTCCAGTGGGGATGGTGTCATTGCGCCACTTGTGCTGCTCTTTGGCGACTACCAATGGAACAAGAGGTTATCGGGTCCCGAAGACGAGCGTGACGACATGGCCTATGCGAGGCGAGTGGAACTGGCAAACGGAAACACTGATTTCCTGGAGGAAGACATCCGACATGGCGAGGAGGCCTTGGCAAGGGTGAATGGGAAACGTCCGAATTTAGTGCAACGGGCAAAGGATTGGAAAGAGGTGGTGAGTTACGCAGAGGAAAGGCTCACGTTGGTCACGGTGGTATAAACGATGTGAGATGCTTCTTCCACTTCAAATTCTTGTTATTGGTGCTGATACTCTTTGCTAGCTATCGATACCATGCAATTGAGAACTTGATATATCTACTAGATGGTTATATCCCTTAGAATTTTTGTCTGCCTTTATATCCACCTGAATTAGTACCTCTACACGTGGTGGCAATGTTCGAGCAACTCTTGGTTATGGCCTCCCAAACTGTGAAGCAATTGCGGGAGTCGCCAAGTGCAGAACTCGCGTACAACTCGGCTCTTGATGTCCTGAACGGGAGCTTTGCAGATTCGACTCACCTAGATGACCTGCAACGGATTCTGGACGATGCGCGCAATGCCCAGGTCCAACTGGAGCAACAGGTTCGTCTCTTGTATCAACCAGTCTTAGCTTCTGACTCTCATCTCTCTGCAGCTTATTCAATCAGACAAAGAAATTGATACATTCACGACTAACACACGGATTGAAGCTATTCTGCAGCTGAATAAAACGAAAGAACTTGCCTCGCTGCGGGACAGCTTGGAGGATGACCTTGCTTACCTGTCCCATGACTTGGTTTCCGCGCTCAGCCCCACGGGGAGTGACAATAATGGCCCCACTTTACTCGAAAACATAGAAACGTTGCATCGTGCTTTAAAGGAACTCGAGAGCGTTCGCTCCTACGTAGCTGTCGTGGAGCGTGCCCTACAACTCAGGTAAGATATTTGCGTCATAGTCCATTCCCCTGCCTACTCATGCAAGTCGGAAGCGAGTGGGCTGTATCACAAATCCGCAACACTACGCTCCCAATAACGGCAGCAGCCACCTCGAAATACCAAGCTCTGCTAGCTTTTGTCAACGATGTGAAGCATTCGTGCAGTCTAGTGGAAGACGTTCAAAATTCGCACGGATCTCTCAATCTAGTTTCGTTTCTCGGGCGAATTTGCGACAAGACATGGGGTGACATGAAAGCAACTTTGTTTTCGTGCGTCGTATCCTCAGGTCGCTGTTGATCATGCTTGATAACGACGCTACAGTGCTCTCATATCTGCTTCTGAGACCCTCAAGTGGCCCACCGCTGTTGATTATGTTAGCGCGAGCAAGGAGGACCGTGGAGCTTTCGAGTCTGCGGTCTCAAATCTGCTCACGTTGCAAGAGATGTGCGCATTCCCACCACGATTCCAGTGTCACTGCCTCACCTTGAGTCCAAATGTAGCGGAGAGTCTCTCCACCCACCTCAAGAAACCGAGGGTCTTTATCCACTGCAGGCACTCGTCCAACCAGTAGCTCTGCGTTTCAAATACCACTTCGACTCCCAGCGAGAGACGAATCGCTTAGATAAGGTGTGCAAGTTGTGTTGTCCTTGCGAGCGTCGCAAACCCATTTTCAGCCTGAGTGGTATTTTACGCACATCGCCAATGTTGCCCATGATCACAGGCCATTCATGGAGGGTGTCATGCAACGACTAATTTCCGGCTCCAAGTTTCAGGATGTCAATGCGTGGGTACGTGATATCATTCGACTAGGTCTCATGGAAGTATCGACATCTTTGCAGCACAATTATACAACCCTTCTCCTTCCTATACTTGAGCGAAAACTGAGACGTTCAGTCCCCGTGCTGCTGACTCGGCCTGCCTTGCTGGCACACACAGTATATCAAGCTTTGATCTTTGATTCAGGTCTACGCGATATGGGGTATCAGTTTGTCCACGACAAGCAGGGGACCGACGACGAAAGAAGAGAAACCGAGCAAGGAGGTATCAGTAAAGTGATTCTAGACCAAAAAGACTGGTTCAACGCTTGGCTGGAGGGAGAGAAAAAGTGTACGCTAAATCTTCTGTTCGTTCATTCAATTGAGACCATAAGCTTATTATACGTCGCAGTCGCGGATGATCAATACCATGAAATCATCAGTGCTTCTGATGCTTGGGTCGTTGCAGATGACGAGGATAGCACCCAAAACCACGCATTCCGGGATACCGGCTTGAAGGCAACAACTTCCGCACGGAGAGTCAAGGCTCTTGTTGAACAAGTCACTGGTGCGTCCTTGATCAACCATATCAACTTGTGTCCGCTCACCCACTGCAGACCGCTACTTGCCCTTACCGTCTTTCCGACAGCGCACTCAATTTCTCATTCATGTTCAGCTTCCTATCCTGGAATTATACCACTCTCGGATATGTTCGTCCCTGGACGCATTCGAGACACTCTCTTCTGCTCTCGTCCGCGCGGTACCTGGCGCGTTGGGTGTCGACAGCCCCAAAACAGACACGCGCAAATTGACACGTGGCGTTGAAGGGAGCCAGCGTTTGTGCAAGGCTTTGTTAAGCGCGAGGTACATAGAGAATGCGATGCGAACTTGGGGAGAGGAAGTGGTAAGCATGTATCTTATTTCCTTGATCATTTTCCAAACAGGCAATGTATAGTTTTTCCTGGAACTTTTGGCAGAGATCAACCATCGTGCATCTCTCCGTATAACAGCTGGATTGCACTCCTCTCGTCCCGAGCGGGCCCAAGACGGAGCGACGACTTCTGAAGGAACGATCTTTGAAGAGCTTGTCACGCAGTTTGCAAAGCTTTCGTCACGAGCTGAAGACATGCTTGTGCAGCAGATTTGCGGGGAATGCGAAGGCTCTCTAAAGTCCCACTTCTCTGCCTTGGGAAGGTGAGCGCTTTGATACATCCGGCGTCGAACGTCGCACTGACGTGCGATCTTGGTAGTCCTATACAGAACCTGGACGATAGTACAGCGGCTGTCACAGTTCCAAGCACCCTCTTGCCGGCTGTCGCGCTCCTCTCATCCCACTTGACCCTGTTACGAACCACGCTTCCACCCCCCGTCGTCACGAGACTCTACAGACGGACCGCCTCACGAATATCAGAGCACGTCCTACAGCGCCAGGTCTTCTTCCGACCTGGTCTGACGCGCGGGCACGGTCTCACACGAACCCAAGCGCGCGTCGTCCAAGCCGAATGCGAGCTCTGGGCGGAAACCTCTCAGGTGGCGATGAACACGTCGCGCGCCCGGATCGAACAGCCGTGGGGTCGGTTGTTGGTCGCTGGACGGTTACTCGGCGCGGATTTGGAGACACTGGACAGGTTGCTTGATGTGTTGTTTGGCGGGAAGCGTGGTGGATGGGAGGAGCTTGTTGACAATGTGACGGAATTGGGCTCTGGGGGTCTTGGCGTGGACGAGGTCAGGTCGGTGCTAAGGCTGAGGGATGATTGTCGACAGTGAACAGATCGGACCGCTGGGCCGTGAAGGCGTTGGTACTCGATGCCTTTTGTGTGAGTACGGATGTGATGCAGCCTTCCAATTATTTTTGTTGCCTGGCGCCCGACGTCAGTCAATTTTAATGTCTCGAACTTTATCGAACTTAGTCAATTAAGTTATCAAAGTTTGAGATAAATTTGAAACAAGCGTTAAAGATGGTATATTCTTAGCTACATAGATGGGGCCGAAGTACCGCACCAAGACACAAACGGACAGTGAACAACAAGAATCCGTATCAACATACCCCTGACTAGAAATCGCTCCACAGCCAGCACCGCCCGCGGAGATGTTAGACCTTGTAAATGATCCCATCGCTCATCATCAGCTCATCTGAATCAGTCATGATCTGGCAAATGGCAGTGGCCTCGGCAGTTCCAAACAATGCATCTGTAGACAATCCAGTGTTCACCAACTCTACCAGCTCCGCCAGGAAGATCTGTTCCTCATCCTGTAGCTGCGAGGCGAACAAATTCGCCACTCTAGATCGGAACAACTGCAACCTGGAATGGGAAAAACGGTCAGTCGGCACATTGAGGAGGCCGTTTGACATACCGTTCTGGTCGCATACTCCCATCCCTAGAAGGCTCTGCCACGGGCACGGGTGCCGCGTCCATTTTTATATCCTGACTATCGTCCTGCCACAGCGAATTTTGGGTCCCTACTTGGTCCATACGTTGTCCGCCAGCAGCGCGTGGCTGCGGTGTATTTTCGCGTTCGGCCGTCGCTGGTTGTTCGTCCTCGTCGTCCTCATCTTCACTGTCCCCCTCCGAGCTATCCTGAGAACCATCCTTGTCAGTGACGGGACGGTTGACCTTGCGCTTTTTTCTCTTTTGTCGTTGGCGTTTCGGAACTTCCTTGTACAGTGCATACCGCATTATCTCCTCGGCTACTCTTGCATCGTCCTGTTCAACTTTGACGGACAACCGTGCTTTCGCGTGAGCAGTAGACAGACGGATTAGGGTCTCCAGTGTACGCGCAGTCAACGGCGCGGTCTACAAACCATGGTTCAGTCGGCCCGAAATTTTGACGAATCGAATTCACCTTTTTCCTATTCGCTTGACTCTCCTCCTCGTTTCGGAGATTAGCATACACGTTCACGATATGATTTGCCGCGCCGTTCGTGAGCACCGGCGCTGGCCTGCTTTTCGCATACTGGATGTACTTCTTCACGAAAGCGATGCTGAGAATCTCCATTTTTACTTGTTTCCCTCTCCGAGTGCGGGACTTTGCCGCCGTGAAACCAATATGAAGCAATGGGTCGTATTTTTCAAACGGACTGGATTCTCCAACAGTCTCCTGTTCGACTGGAGCGACGCCGGGTCCTTCGATAGCCAATGGCTGGGTGAGATTGTCATGTACGGGTGTTCCTTCCTCAATCCCAGGAGGGAGGTACCGATGGAGCCGAAGAACGTGGTCTGCGATCTTGCGGTCGCGCTCTTCGTCAATATCATCCGTCACAATGAAGAGAAGATCAAAACGTGAGAGAAGCGAGTCGGGGAGGGCAATGTTTTTATGTGGATCCTTGTGGATATCGTACTGGGTATGGGTGTCAATAAGTTGTCAGCAGCGTTTCTGAAAATGACGTACTTGTCCGTATATGGGGTTAGCAGCTGCGACGACGCTGCATCGGGCGTTTAGACTAGTATGGATGCCTGCCTTGGCGATGGTGACGGTCTGTTGCTCCATGACTTCGTGTATTGCAACACGATCGATGTCGGACATCTTGTCAAACTCGTCAATGCAGACTACGCCACGGTCGGCGAGGACCATGGCGCCTGCTTCGAGGCGACGCTCGCCCGTATCTCGATCAGTGGTAACAGCAGCAGTTAAACCAACACCGGAGCTCCCTCGACCAGTCGTGGCAATCGCAAGTGGTGCCGTGCCAAGAACAAATCGTAGTATCTGTGACTTTGCGGTCGACGGGTCGCCAACCATGAGTAAATTGATATCACCACGGATGTGCGTGCCATTGGGGAGGTTCTTCTCCGCGCCACCGAGGAGAAGGAGTAAAATAGCCTCTTTAATTTTGTCATGCCCAAAGATCGAGGGGGCAAGTGACTGCGAAAGTAGATTGAAAATACCGCGTCGTTTGGCAAGTTGATTGATTTGCCGGATGTCGGTATCGGTCAATGACGTTTGAGCAATCCCACCTCCTATTTTCGAGGAAAGAAGGTTGATGTTGTTTGCGAGGATAAGAGATCTTTCAATGGTATCAGAGTGGCTACATCGGGCACGAATGTAAATCCATGCTCACTTGAAGGCGCCATTGGAGCCACCCCCTACGCTCCTGTAGAAACCAACCAACTGAACACGATCTCCTGGTTTACACTTGTCGACAAGGTCATCGTCAAGAATGATGTCCGTGCTCCGCGGCAATTGTCCAGGAGGGGCGCGCTCGGGCATCTCCTGGATACTGATACGTTGGTGATCCCGAAAGATGCAATGGCCGTACTCCATTTGCAAAGGACGCCCATCGTCGTCCTGTTGTGGGGTAACGGTGGAAGTCGGGGGGTGATTGGAAGTGGAAGTTGTCGCATCGCGATACTCGCGTGAATGAAAGAGTTTCGTCTCAGGACAATAGTGGACCGACTTTAGCATTTTGGGGCGAACAAGAGAACAACGGGTAATGATGCCCTCTAGTGATATCATCTTTCCGAGGTGTTCGGCTCTGAGAGTCCGTGGGCTGACATGGTGATCACCAAACGAACCGCTGAAGCCTACACGGTAGCTCTTTCCTTGGAGGTCGTGTTTGTCGGCATCGCGAATTTGGGTGACAATGTTTAGGAGAGCATCGTCAAAGGCGGGGAGAAAATCAACAGGCTGTTTGAGAAGACCGTCTGCGTATTCTCTGTTGTAGTCGCGGAGATCATCGATGTTGACGATAAGGCGCGTTTGATCCGTGCGTAACAGGCGAGCAATTTCGTCTCTATAATTGTAAACGGGAGAATCTGAGATAAGAAACTCTTCAAAGACACGCGTCCTGTCGCGCATCAGGTCATCTTGAGGAACAGGTTCGTCAAGCATGGACATGGCGGTCACTGTGTAAGCTGGAGACGCGTCGCGGCGTAGAAGCGAGCCTAATAACGCGGGGAAGCCGGCCCTAATTAAGTCACGCGGACGAAGGATACATTATTTCGTTCCATTTCGCGATTATAAAATGTATCCGAGCAACAGCCGTGCCTTTGATCAACCGCCAGCAGAAAAAAGAAAAGAAAAAAAAGAGGGTGCAGTACAGACGTAGATCGATAGTGTGTGTATACAACAAGAAAGAAATAGAGACACTACCGGGACAACACTTGATAGAGACCGATAAAGAAAAACAGGTTATGCCCAGATTTTTTGGGGTAGACATGAAAACTGTGCGTGACACGTGTCAATGTCCTGGAACGTGGTCAGAGACTGAGCTTACAAGTTATGAAGTAGTGGGTTGTCTACCAGTCGGGAGGACCATCGGGACTGGGGCCCTACACAGCAAGTTAGAAAAAAAGTGGCGTCAGGCCGATTAGGGGAGGGGGTTATACCTCGATGCCCCGAGCGACGGGCTTGGCTGCCATCTGGAATGGAAATGATCAGTCCAACCCTAACTTGCAAGATGGAGGAGAAACATACTGGAATGGCGAGCGAAAACTGGACAACAGAAGCCAAGAGGATGGCTAGGTAGTACTTTGCAGCGAGCATGATGGGGCAGGGAAGTGGATCGTGCAGGGTACGGGGAGAAGAAGAACATGCATGCTTTTTATTCGGTCCTGGAAAAGACGGATATGAGAAAAAAGATATGCCGATCGCGATCTATTGTGTGATACTGTCGTAGTCATTCGGCCGTCCAGGAACATTTTATCTTCGGGCGCCGTGCACCTTTTCAAGGCACGAACTCGAAGTCCTGAATTTTAGTGACCGAATCACGTCTTTACATGTACACAGGACTCACCATATCTTGTACCACCCCTCTTGCCATTTCTGTAATGGCAATGTTCCACCAGACACCTTCCTATTCAGTCATTCATGTGCCTTGCACCCTCAAACCCTTCTGCTCCGAGCGCTCTAGCGCCAAGTCCACACCAATCACACTTCCATCCATTAAAAAAAGGACCTCTCGAGCTTCCCCGCGACGCAACAACTAAACCGGAAAATGGAGCTCCAAGTTGATCCGTTCCCAACTGGACGCACGTACCTTTCTCACACCCATTCATGAAGGATAGTTAAAACATGCGAGGTGGGGATGGAATCCCGAAATACACACCTACCGATGCATATCTTTGGTACCTTTTCTCTCAACCGGGTCGAACGAATCGGAGGGCAACTTCTATACTTGTTATCGATAACGTCAGTGCCACCGGAGACGGCCAATTCGCCAAGAACACGGTTTCCCGGAACTTGATGAGTCCTGCTTGGAGCACCACGCGTCATGCAATGCGACCCATGACATTAGCTGTCTACACAGATTATACAAATAAATCTCAGTCCTGCACGAGGCCGTCAGCTGATGTACTCTTCCGACTCGAGACAACTCACCCATAACTTGATCAATCCATCCCACGAGGCTGTGACTACTTTGGACTGAATACCGACAGTCAGCTGGTTAGATATCGTGATGAGGATGATATCACTCACTGTTTCATGGGGTAACCACTCGTGTGCAATAACCACTTTGGAGTGTGCTTTAAGACGGGACTTAATTCGACCACTTTTCCAATCCCAAAACACCACATTCCCTTCACTGTCCCCGCTACTAATCCACTTTCCATCCGGGGAAAAGCCCACCTGGCAAGCATATCCTGCAACGGAATGACCCGCGAACCGCTTCTTTCTGTTCTGACGGAAATTGTCCGTGCTATATACGAGAATCTGGTTGTCCAATGACTGTGCGGCAAAATACTTTTCTGTATTCACAAGTATAGGTCAGAAAAGGTAACTTGCCAAGCCAAAACGTGGTACGAACTGGAAGGATGTAGGGTGACAGCCGGCATAGAATGCATGTGGGGTTCCGCGATGTATTTGATGACGACAGGGATATCATAATCCCACGCTCGAATAGTCTTATCATCCGAGGTGGTGACAAACCGGCGATTTTCATCGACGAAGGTGATCGTGTTCACAGGTCCCAAGTGCTGGTCATACTCTTGCGTAATTTCGCCAGAATTCATATCGTACTTAGGGGAAGGAGTGAGCACGTTTTACGGGAAATCACACTGAACCTGTACCTGAATGATCTTCTTGTCCGACATACCGGCGAGAAAGATGTGCTGTTTGTCATCGTCGGGGTGGAAGCGGACGACATAGGGGGTCTTGCCGTTGCTGAACCGCTTGACACACTGACCGGTCTCGGTGTCCCATAGCTTCATTTGACGGTCATAACCGCAGGACAAGAATTTTGTGCCGTCGTTGGAAAAGGAGACGTCTTTGACGGCCTGAACGTGGCCGTGGAAAGTGCGGAGACAATTGCCATGGGCGTAAATGTCCCAAAGCTACGAACGTAAGGAGGGCAGTACAAAAAGGGGGAGAATGGGAGGCGTGCCTTGATTTTGGTGTCCATCGAGCCACTGAGCATAAGGTGGCCGGTGTCAGGGAAGAGACGGATGACGGACACGCCCTGAGTGTGGCCGGTCCAGGTATGGATGCACGCCTTGGGGATAAAGGTCTCTTGAGAACCAGCCTCGGCGGAGAGATTGGGGACGTCTGCAAAGGGGGGATGCATGTAGGTCCTGCCCTGGTAGTCGGTCATGGACTTTCCGTGGAAGACGGACGTCTCGTGGCCAACACCGCCGCGCTTGGGCTTTGCTTTTTTCTTGACGATCAGAGGCTCCGGTTCGTCGTCCTGTTCGGGCTCGTCATCTTCTTGCTCTTGCTCCTGTACGCCATCCAGGAAAGTAGCCTGATCTTCGCCGTCCCATGCGGCCCAGGGACCGACGTAGGCGCCGTCGCCGTCGATGATGTCGAGGCTGCCCTTGTCCTTGCGTTTACGTTTGAGGTCCCGTTTCTGAGCGTTTGTGGGCCTCATTGCGTCTATGGTGGCAAAGGCATTTTTGGAAGCGGCATCGAGAGAGCCGAGAACGGGGGGCGCGTTGGGATCTACGGAGGGGTTGACGGAGTAGCCGAGGATGGCATGGGTGAGATGCTGTGCCTTGAAGGCATGGTCGGACATGGCCTGCTCCTCAACGTGGCCGGCAAGGGCGTTTTGGTTGAGGAAACGATTGCGATCGGCGAATGGATTTTCGGGGCCTTGGAGCGGTAAAATGAGGTCGTGATAGGGGATGTTGACATTGATCTGTGTGTCGGTTGGACGGGTGACGAGGGAGGAATGGTCGCGGGGATCCTACGGAGGGTGAGGAAGGGCGGTGCAGGGAGACCTACATACACACGTACTTGTTGGAGGACATGCGGCGCGGGCTGAGGAGCGATTGCATGTGTGTCGCGAAAGCGTGATGTGTCTGCTGCGGGAATGGTGGCGATGGCAAAGGCGTCGTTGTTGTCGTTATTGTCGTTGTCGTCGTCCGAGGCGTACGCGTGGACGAGGGAGGCCATGATGGACAAGGCAGTGTTGTATGTAATGCAAGTGGTGATGGTGGTGGTGATGGTATATGAAGCGGGTGTGTACGCCCCAATCCGTCACCAAAGTGCAAATGAGCAAACGGGCGGTCGGACGACCTTGGACGGCCCAGGAAGACGCGCTGCTGGCCGGGGCCGTCGCTGTGCACGGCGAAGTCGACAACTGGAAGGCGGTCGCGGTCGCGGTGCCGGGGAGAACGAACAAGGCGTGCAGAAAGGCAAGCTCATCGTCATCGTCATCACCCGTCGCAGTCAGCCGATCTCTCACACACAGCGGTGGCTGCATTCACTATCGCCGAGCGTGAAGAAAACCGCCTGGACGGCAGAGGAAGATAGACTCCTTTTGGAGCTCTATGAGATCCACAACACGAAATGGTCCCTCATCGCCAGGAACATCCCCGGCCGTACTGACGACGCGTGCTCAAAGCGTTATCGCGAGGCGCTCGATCCCTCCCTCAAGAAAGACGACTGGACCGAGGACGAGGACCAGAAGCTCATCGCCGCCCACGCCCGACTCGGCGGTCAATGGGGCCGCGTCGGGCAGGAGCTCCAGCGTAGCGGCCTAGGCTGCCGTAACAGGTACTTTGACCCTTGAGCTCGTCTTTTTTTCTTCCCTCTCAACCGCTTCCAAGGTGGAGACTGCTTGAGCGCAAACGCCAGACCGATCCCGCGCTCGCCTGGTCTTGTCTGCCCATGATCGACTATTGGGACGATTCGCTCTCGACGCTCGTTCCTGCAGCCTGCCTTGCCCCCCCCGTCGATTATTTTCATTACCCAGACCATCACGACAACTCCGTCTTTCCTCCATTTGATTACGACTCCTCCTCTGCTCTCTCCGTCGCCTCCACCTCGCCGGCCCCACACACAGAAGACATGCACGTATACACCGATGGCCCCCATCAATTTCATCAGCTCCAACGCAGTGTGTCGCACACCGCCATTCCGGCTCTCTCCTCCTCCGCTCATCCTGTGCAGGTCGATCATTACACGGCATCCGTTCCACACGAGGAACGTAGCCTCTCCCATGCCGCACTCTCCACCACTCCCCAAAGCACCTCCGCCGATTCCTATTTTGCTCAGCCGAGCCACATGTCATCATCGATGACTTCAGTGTCCCTTCTCGCCAATCCAGACTCGTTCTACCACGTGTCTCCGAAACAACGCCTTGACGTCAATGCTCACCACGCTCTCCTTCATACTCCTGATCCGCTACCACGTCCTGCCTATCATTATGCCCATCACCGCGACTCTTCTCGGGCACGAGTCGTGGAGCCTGTCCATGCCCAGGACCAGCATGCCGAATATCACCACAACCACGTGCAGCCTAGCCTCCCTCCCAGCTCACCTCGTTATCCTCTACAGCAACCCGAACGACATACACACACCCCTCCACAGCCCGAGGCCGGCCCCTCTCGTCCAGCACCTGACCATTACTACGCCACAAATCCTGTGCTCTCTTCACAGCTTGTCCGGCGCTCGACTTCCTCTCCCCGCTCCACAGCAATGCCCTACCAGAAACGACCATCTCCAGACATCTCCGAGGAACCTGCCTTTCACCCCATCCCAAGGCGGAAATTCGGCGCGACCGCTTCTGGCAAGCGATCCGAGTCCCAGACCCCATTGCGCTTGTCCTCTGATTTGCAAGCCACCCACGAGTAAGTCCCGCGAATCCAATCGATGATCAACGTCCCTCATCCGCCACAGTCCTTTTATAAAACCTTATGCTTGTGGCCACGACAGTTGTTGGCCTTCCAATCTGGCATCGAGTCGCGCCTGTTATTGCACCTCGCGTGGCCTCTCGGATCACAACAAGACTGCACATCCCGAGGACTCGGGGGGTGATAGACCGTATCGGTGTGGCCTAGAGGGGTGTGGTAAATCTTGGAAGGTGGGCACGGTCTCTTTTTCGTTTCGGATTCATTTGACTGACGCGTGGGTCAGAGCATCAACGGGTTGCAGTACCATCTTCAAATGTGAATCTCGTTGTTATCACCAGACGTTTTCTGACGACCCCTTTCAGTTCAAAGGCCCATTTTCAGCATGCCATCACTTCTACCTACGCCTTGGGCTATATAAACGATCTCGTAGCCCCTCCTTCGGAAGCATCCAAGTCGACGGATGAAGAAGATAGAACAAGGAAGCACTACAAGTGTCCTCATGAAAATTGCCCTAATCGGTACAAGCAACTAAGTGGCCTCCGTTATCACTTGGCCCATGCACGTGTTTTCGTCCCTGGCTGGAGCAATACTCGGCTGACACTGTTTTTTCAGGGACATCCAGTAGAGCTCCCCAAACAACTAGATCTTGTGCCTCCTGCTTTAAGTCGCAAGTTGGCTGAAAAGAGGCGCGCTCAAGGACCTGGCGATCGTCAGGTGCACATTAATGGTTCCTCGAACGGCTCTTTCAACCCGTAGTGCCTGTTTATCATCGGTCGGTTATTTAGTTGGGTTTCATTATGTATACGTAGGCAAGTCATCCTATTCTATTCGTCATATTGCGCATGGGTCTGTGCCGTAATTTAACATGTACTTATCGATATCTTTAACGGTGGATATGGGTTTTATATACGCATTCTATGTCACGTATTTGTTGTTTTATCGTCCACCACCAGCGAATTGGCCGGCACTTTATGTCTTGATTAGCCAAGATTCGGATGAGTTGGAAATGGGACGTACAGATCTCTCAAAGTTGGATCGGACATGAGTTCCTCCATTGAAGGCATTTGTCCGCCCTGGACGCGACCCATCTGATGGGGAACAGTCGTGAGTGATAAAGAAGCAGAAGATAAAAGGAGAGTACCATGTTTGCCAGGGTTGGATTGTTCATCAGTCTTTCGAGACCACCGTTGGCCATCATCTGTTGTGCCATACGCATCATCCTCGGATCGTTCATCATGTTTGCCAAATTTGGCATGCCGCCCGCTCCGCCGAACATGTCTGCCATGGAGGGCACATCGGAACGAGCGGGGTTCGAGGGTGGCGGAGATGAGGAGGGAAGAAGCTGGTCCTCTGGCATAAGCGGGGGAGGGACATCATCACTGTCTTCGGGAGGGAGGCGGTCTTTTGCGTTCTTGAGGCCTGATTTGAGATTCTCGTTTGTGGGATCGAGTGCTACGCCCTTGCTAAACGCGGCTGCTGCGGCCTTGTAGTCGCCCAAACCGTAATGGGCATGACTGAAAAGAGGGTGAGCGGTGCAGGAGATGCAACGGCGCGGAAGGCGTACCCGAGGCGAGAATAGGCCTTGACGAACTTGGGGTCGACTTCGATGGCCCTGTTTGCGTCTTCGACCGCGGCGGCGTGGTCACCCTTGCTGGAGTGGGCGGCAGCGCGGTTAGAGAAGTAGACGGGATTGGTGGGGTCGAGGGCGATCGCCTTGGAGTACGAGTCGATTGCCGAATCGTGCTTTTTAGCGGACATTTGGGTGTTTCCGGTCTGCTTGTGCGTCTCCGCCTTTTTCTTGTCCTCTGCGGACGGGGACTTGCGGGGTGTGGATGGAGATGGGGCGGACGGCGCGGGAGATGCGACCTTGTCTCGCGTCCTGAGAAAGACCTCGAATACGTTGAACAGCTTTGAGGGCTTGATGCTGAGCTGCTTGCGCTGGGCATCGTCTGATGGATCGATGCCAAAGGCCTCACCGATGCATTGCACTGCGAGAGGGTCAATCAGGCACGATGTGGCGTTCAATGAACGCACCGGCGATATCGAGGCCCTCCTTGTCGTCGTCCTTGACGGTGCCGTCCTGGATCGCATCGTTGAGAAAGTCGAGGAAGGCGAGGACGAGCTGCTGTTTCTTGGTGTCTGCCATTGTTCAAGGGAGATTGTAAACACGCGACAACAAACGCTTCTGACGACGACCATGTTTTTCTGCAGCATCTCCGGCGAGCCCCCGCAAGACCCCGTCGTGTCCGCAAAGTCCGGCCACGTCTACGAGCGCCGACTCATTCTCAAGTACATTGCCGACAACGGCACGGACCCCCTCACCGGAGACAAGCTCGAGGAGTCCGACCTTCTCCCCGTCAAAGCCAGTGCGTGTCTGCCGAGACCCCTCTCACACCCGCTGACACCCCCTTCCTAGACCCCAAGGCTGCCCCGCCGCGCCCCCCCACCGCAACTTCTATCCCCGCCCTCCTTCATACCTTCCAAAACGAGTGGGACGCGCTCGTCTTGGAGACTTTTGCGCTCAGACAGCAGTACAACAACACCAGGCAAGAGTTGAGCTATGCCCTTTACGCGCAGGACGCTGCCAGCCGTGTCGTGGCGCGTCTCATTCGCGAACGCGATGCCGCCAGAGAGTACGTTCCTCACTTTTTTTCTTCGTGTTCCGGGTTCCAATCGCGTGTAGGGCCCTTGCCAACGTCCAAGCGAGCATGGGCGTACCTACCCCACCTACCGCAGACGTCGAAATGACCGAAGAGACCGCGTCTGCCCCTCTGCCAAAGCAAGTCATTGAGCAGATTGACGAGACCCAGCAAACATTGTCTGCCACGCGCAAAAAGCGCAAGGCGCCTGCGGGATATGCCACCCCTGCAGAAATCAAAACGTTTGTCGCGAAACACACCATTCCGTCCCTCCACTCTTCCTCTCCTGTTGGTATAAACGCTATTGCCATCTCGCGCGTCAACACGTCTCAGTTTTTGACCGGCGGCAATGACAAAATTGTCCAACTCTATGACAGAAGCACCGACAAGGTCCTTGCCTCTCTCAAGGGCCACACCAAAAAGGTCAACCATGTCGCGTTCCGTGAACGAGAGGGCGATCCCACTTTGCTCTTCTCTGCTGGTTCCGACAAAATCGCTAAAATATGGTCGCATGACACCGCTTCTGGCGAATATCTCCCCAAAGCCACAGTCAAGACCCACAAAAGCGACTTGACTGGCCTCGTCATTCACCCCACCTCTACCCTCGTTGCCTACTCTTCCCTCGACAAAACCTACTCTTTGCACGAACTCTCCGACTTTTCAGAGGTCTATCACTCTGCTCCCGCAGATGAAGCCTTTACTTCGTTAGCCGTCCATCCAGATGGTGCATTGCTTGCACTTGGGACGCCTTCATCAAAGATCCAAATATGTGATGTTCGCTCAGGTGCCCTTGCTACGACCATTTCGCCAGAGGGCACACCATTCTCTGTCAATAGCCTATCGTTTTCCGAAAATGGCTATCACCTCTTAGCACCTGACAGCTTGTCCTCGGTGGCTATATGGGACCTCAGGAAAATGACAACCGTGCATTCCATACCGCTTGGCGACACGTTCAAGGTCAACAAGGTTATTTATGACTACGGCGCCAATTTCTTTGGCGTCGCTGGCAACGAGGGTGTCCGCTTGTTTGCACATAAAACCTGGGAAGAACTCGTTCGCTTTGAGGAAGCGACCGACGTGACGGATCTTGTGTTTGGCAATCAAGGCAAGGAGATTTGGGCTACTAGCGGGAGGGAGGTCAGGATTTGGAGTGTTCCGGAGTAGTTTCGATGATGACGTGCTTCACAAAATTGATGAGAGTTACATGACACGTTACGCGTGCCTTCAGATTGTCTGATCATCTGAATCAAAGCCATCGACTATCATGATCAAGGCATCATATACACGCCTCTTGAAGGTAAATGAGTCGTGCAAATGTTGGATTGGCATGAATTATTCTCTTTTCAGAGGCGAGACGCTGGGTAGATTTAGAAACCTCCTCACTGACGCCAACTCCCCCACCTTGCAACCAATCTAACCGATTTCCTCATGCTCCCGTGCCTCCGTGGACCTAACTAACTTTTCGATAGGACGTAACATTCAAGTTGGTAGCTGATATAGGATACCCTAATAGATCAGGGACGATGGTAGCGACGAGCCTCTCAAAAACCGCTGCCTATCCCCTCCCCTTATCCCCACTGTACGTGGTTTTGGCTTGGTCTGATCCCAATCCCAGGAGAGGGGTGCCCGACGGACGAGCAAACGGACTCGACAGCCCGAGTGTGTCCTATGACGACCGCCACACCATGTTGCAAAATGTCCAGGGGTACAAAAATAAATAAATAAAACATGCCGATTATCGATCGAATGGCATGATGATGAAAGTAAAGAAGCTGGCCACGGATGCGAGACACAGTGAATTTAACCATCCATCACATTCACTCGTCCGCACATCTGCATCCGAGTCGCCTAGTCTGCAACGGAATATGGTGTTTTCTGCCAATCAGCACTCCTGGGCTTTCGTCACCGTCGCGATGGGTTGACCTTGTCATGTTATGCATTGTACGTTCGGAGGATCCACTTGAATGGCTCAGGCTGTCTCCCCACCGCATGCCTCGTCTGGACGTTGCCAGCGGCCAAGCTTCCAATGTACTAACATGATGGTCTCTAAGAGCAAATATGTTTATAAACTAACAAAGTTACTCATATCACCCAAACACTAGGAAAGGTATGGACATGGACGAAAAACCATAACCCCATTCTGAATAATCAATTCCTCGCCAAAAAAAAAGTCCGTAAAAACTATTCTGTCACGACGTATATCTGCTGGCTGACTTGAACGATTGAATCCACGCCTGCCAATGCTCCTCCAGGCAAGGTCCTTAAGTGCTATGAGCGCGATTAAACGACGAACACGATGATCAGACATGGCATGCGATTGAGTGGTGACTTACAATGACGTTATCCACCCATTCAGTTGGACTCAGGGAACGTGCTCCCTCGGACGGTCTTAATCCACGTCGAATTCGCTTCGGGGTACTAAATGGCCATGCATCATTCATCCGACTGTCGAGCCAGTAGAAACGCGGGAACGTACCTCGAACACTGCCACGCCAGCATCTACCCGCCATTCAGCTTGCGTGGTCTGATGAGATGCGTGGGCGACTTACGCCATCCCTTTTTAGCAGCCTCTGCGACGCACGTGGCGAGCGTTGAAGGAGCAATGTAGCCGCTGGCTGCGTCTGTATAACCTGGTTTATAGATCACGAGTTTCTCGAGGTTAACGCCATTGGCGGCGATTTGGAAGAGCGCGGTCTCAGGCCAGGTCGACGAAGAGGTCTGCAGCAAGCTACTGCAGGTTGTGCCATTGTATATCGTGTTTTCTTCTGTAATCGAGCGAAACAAGCTTTCAACATGGCAATTTGAACATAATTGAACTCGATCACTTACCACCATAAAACTAGGGAGTCAGTCATTCAGTCAATTAACTATCGATGACATGAATCATGAAACACACTGCAACGTTATACTAAATAAGTAGTCAGCCAAGTATACATGATATTATGAGACTTTTACTTACCCAGTCGATCAAAGAACCGATCTTGGAGTTAATTGCGAGGTATCCTCCACCACTCCACATCTTTGGAGAGAACCTTGTTTCCATTCAATCTACAACATTTTCATCGTTTTGCTAACAGATGGTTATACTCACCATTGTGCGGCAGCTACACGCTACACGCTCAGACATGTTTGGGCTGGATCATGTAACAGAACTCACGGGCATGGCTTAGTATATAATCACCCTCGGGAAGCTTGGCGCGGAGTTGCTTGGTGAAGGTGATGAGCCAGGTCTCAGCAATGCCTCCTTCGCTGTCAAACGCAGCGAAGTCCTATGCAAAGAGTTATCATCACATCGCCTAAAGAAAGAGCAAGAGAGACCCTACCTGATAGGCGACGTCGATACCATGAAGCCCGTATTGACTCACCCATCCAGCCATATAATTCGCCGTGAGAGTTGGGTCAAACCCCGATGACGTTGGTGTGTCAGTGGACCCAAATGCAGAGACGATTAACGAGATTCCAGCGGCCTTATACTCTGACAAATAAGAGGCTTGCTGGCTTGCCGACGCTTCTGCCCAATTGTAAGCCTCGCCGACCGGACCCTCGCCCGACATCAAGTAGGCGATGGCACTAGAAACGGAAACGGGGTATTCTTTAGCCTCGTGACAGGTATTGTCTGGTAATACGGCACTTGCAAAACATTGAAACCCTTGTATATGTGACCATTAGCGATGGGAAGGTCGCGAACATGCGTTTTGCTTACCTGAAGGTCTGACGCAGATGGCAACGGGTTGGACTCAGTGTAAGTCAGGTAGAACTCATTGTAAGCCACAAAGTGAGGTGCGGCTGGTGTTGACCTCTTCAATAAGTCACGAGCAGAGGGACTGAGACGTTGGAGCTTTTCCAGTAACGGAATGGCTTGCAATGATTTGAATAGGGAAAAGAAGACTAAGGACGCAGTGAACCCAAAACCTGAGTAAGGTGAAATGAAAACCATGGCTATGGAGATGAAAGCAAGGTAAAGGCACCAATAATTGTAAGACCAGCTGCTGATCGCGATACATTATATACACCAGCGCTGAGGGCGATCTAATATCGATTAGTGTGGAAATTCGGAAAGCCTATGGCCGATCAGAAGTTTACCTGATAAGTATGGTGCTATTATAAGCGACTTACGGTACTATCCTGTACCACCGACACTTCAAACTCAAGTTCTGATGGCAACGTTAGTTGCTAGTTCCTGGAGGTGCAGAGTTAGGTAACTTTTTTTTTTGGACAAGTGATGCTATTACGTAGGGACTGGCTAACCTAACATTTATTTTCTAGAATTCCTGGACCGTTTTCTTCCTGGGTTGACAAAGACTTTCCCTCAATCGCCTGCCTAACTAATTAACATTATGTAAGAAAATGCTTGTAAGGCACTGCACGATGTGACTCAAAAAGAAGGCTACAGTTGTTCAAACGTTCAAACGTTAGCTAGCGAGCTGCCGATGTCGACGTTGCCCAAACGAGCACAGCCATGACCGATCAGGAGTTTATTGATAATATGGTGCTATTATATAAGCATTTTAAGGTACTACTTCAAGTTCTGACGCAATGTTAGTCGCTAGTTCCTGGAGGTGCAGAGTTAGGCCTGGACCT
>JBBPLF010000032.1:0-117422 GCA_038089615.1 Aureoboletus auriporus
TCTATCATACATGTCGTACAAGTACACCAAGACACAGGGGAACGAATAATTATTTTTAAAAAACGAGTGACGAAAGCAAAAACGACACAAGAAAACGAGCCATAAATCAGAGATGCATAGTCCGCGGATCTCTTGCGAAAAAATATATATAATAAGAGAGTCCTTTATAAAGATGTGTCACGTCTTGTCGCCACCCCTCGAGGATTCAGGATTCCCGTTCCCATACCATCTCGTCGGTCGGGTAGTCGACGACCGCTCAGGGGCAGCTTGTGGCCGGACTGGTGGTGTGTCCTTGACAGAACCCTGAGAGCACGACGGGCTTCGATGGTGCCCCCCAGCCGCAAAAGGGGAGACAGACCCGGTCGCACGGTCGCCGTTCTGATGAGAGGACTCGGCGCGGACAGCGAGCAGGGCTTCTTCGAGGGATTCCATACGCTGGCGGAGCAGCGTGATCTCCTCGCGCATGACGCGGGTGCGCTTCTCGACCAAATCCTCCACGATCTCGTCCATCTTTTCCTGCTGCTGTTTGAGCGACATGATGAGCGAGTTTGATTTTTGGAGCTGGTCGGAGAGCCAGGTCTTGAGCTGCTTCGAGTCGTTGAGTGCATCGTAAAAGACCTCGAACGGTGCCAAAAAGGCAGACTTGTCGCCGGTGGGGTGGAGGAGTGCATGCGGGGTCGGGGGGACGAGGGTGTTGGCTATTGGGACGGATGGGTTCGGGGGAGATGGCATCGTGCGCGCGGCGGAGGTGACGGGGGGCGCGACGGTGCCCTGGAGACTGAAGCGCGTGGGTGTCGGGGGGACGTTGCCAGCGACACGTCGGGTGGACTGGGTGTTGTTGAGAGCAAGTGGCAAGCGGGGAATGGCCATCGGGAAGCGACCTGGATCAGCGACGGGCGGGGCGCTCTGTATGACGGGTGCGAGTGGATCGGACGGGCCAGCGCCACGGGGACTGATGAGAATATCTGCGGGCTTCTTTTTACGGCCACCGGACTGTGCAGCGCGGCGACGAGCAAAGCTGATCGGTGGCGGTGGAAGAGAGTGAGCCTGTGGTGGGCTGGCAGATGGGAGCGGGTTTCCAGCGCAACGGTTTGGGCTGATGCGTGGCGACGTGCTGGGTGCTGTTGGCGGGGGCGTGGCAGGACCGCTGACGGTGAGTCTGCGTTTTTTTGAGGATGGGGGCGGGGACATGTCCTCCTCCTTGATTCGAACTTGATGACGGTGCGCATCGCTGGTGAGAACGCGTTTGGAGGAGAATGGGGAGTCTCGTGTCGGTGCACTCACCCGTGCGCCCGTTTCTTTATCGGTGGTAGGGCGGTGTTGATGTGGGTGATCTCGCTGAGGGATGAGGAGGAGAAAGCCTGAGCAAAGGAGGGGAGAGACTGCATAATGGCTGACGGAAGAAGAAAAGCAACAACGAAGCGGAGCCGAAGTGTCTGAAATCTCGTACGTGCCAAGTCCATAAATCTAACCGTCCTCGTGTCATCTTCCCCTCTTTTTCCGTGCGGTCAACACCGTCACTGCGCTCGTACCCGCGACATTTCTCCGTGCCGATTCCGCATTCCTCACCGAAACCGAACCGTAAATGTGCGATCGGTATGACGCGTCACATAACCCGCTTATCGTCTCTTCGAGAACCCGTGTCGACCACACCGCCCGTTCAACCGAACAAAATTCGTGCCCCGTCATCAACGACGTCAACACACGTTTCACCGTCTGCGCCGACACCTCTCCACCACAACTCCCTTTTCCCTCACTCCCGCTTGTCGTCCCCATCACGAAGAACCCCGTCACAGCACCCGCAACACATTCCTGTCGAAACTCCATTCGCTCCCAAAATTCCTCCACCGTCACCTTCTTCACCGCTCTCGCAGGCTTCTCCGATCCGCTTTCCCCTCCTTCTTCCTCCACACCGCGGTTAGTGCGGGCCCGTTTCCGCTCCGGCGACTTCACCCCCTCTGCGTCCGTTGTGTGCGCGATCTCGTCCAAGAATCGCGCCTTGGGATCATCATCAAACCATGGTATCACCTCCCCAATCCCCTCCGTCTCTCCATACGGGTGTCCGTACGTCCACGACACACTCGTCCCGCACGACTCGTACGCCCGCTCCATCGCGCTCGTCGCCTCCAGCTCCCCAAGCCCAGGAAGCAGATAGTACAAGCGCACGTCGACACGTGCATTCACGTCCTCGGCCACACTTGTCAGCTGACGCTTCCACCACGCGCACAGCTTCATGTCCGTCAGTGGCCGCTTTCCGGCATACTCGGACGAGTTGGGGAACAGGTACTGGTTCTGTGCGCGTGCAAAGAGGTGCACCCACAAATGTTGGACGGGGGGCGGTCGCGTGGTGGGATCGACATAGTAGCGCAGCAGCGCCCGCACGAGCGCCGGAGTCGGCGACGGTGCCTTGGCCTGCCCAGTCGAGTCCACCTTGGATACGTAGAGTACCCCCGTAGACATAGACGGCACGTGGTACAGAAACGCCTCGATGGCGGTCACAAAAACGCGGGGCGAGTCGGGGGTGGGCTGTTCTGAGGCGAGCACGAGAATGTGCTGGAGAGACGCCTTTGGGCGCGGTGTCGCATACGGGTAGAGATTCGAGTGTTTTCTGGGGGATGATACGAGGGCATGGACGTGCACGTCGCGGCTGCCTGGCAGCGTCGCGAGTCCCTCGAGCAGCGCATCGCGTAGGTTCATCCTCGAGAACCGTGGGAACATCTGATAGGGTATATGATACAGTACAACTTGAACGCTTCTATGCAACGTATGCAAACGTGTCCCTCGTCCCCTCCACCCGCTCAATATACTCCTTTTCCAGTAGCGTGTCGATCGCCTGTCCCACACACGTGAGCATCCATAGAACCAACCACACACACACGCGCGCACCTTTTTAATGTCAGGGATCTTGGGTGCGAACCTCTGCGAGATTTGCGAAATGACTTCTTGTATCAGCGGCTGGTTTTTCATCGTCTTGCGCGCCTTCATAATCCTGATCACACGTGAATACACGACCGTGTGTATACGACACAGGCTTACCGCACGATCGTCGCTTGAATCACGTATTTACGATCCTCGTCCACAGTCTTGAGCACCTCGGACGACTCCGCCTTGACCTCTGCCTTGATCGGCTGGTTCAGGTTGACGCGAATCTTTTTCGACTTGAAGTCTGTACACAGTCAGCAGAGAACAGACACGACTCGTAGCGCATACTCGGGTTCAAGTCGTACTGATCCGTCTCCTCGTTGACCAGGATTTTCGCCTTGACGAGGAGGGACAACACCTGAACGAGGATATCCTTGCTGATTGCGGTCGCAGACGCGAGCTCCTCCAGCGATAGGGTATCTTGGTTGTTGTACTGCAACAACACCGCCATCTGGTACGAACTCGTCATCAGAATATACTTTTGGTTCAGGTAGTTTGTCCGCAGCTCGTTCTTGGAGTAATTCCATAGCCATGTCAGCTTTCTCCCCGAGTGCTTCGTCTGGTAGTACTTGGAGAACCGTTCGTATGTCGGCAGTATCTCGGGTGGTACGATAAAGTCATTGTTGGGCGCATTTAGAGGCCAAAAGTTGGTCCCGAGCACCATGATGCTAAAGTTGACGTCCATGTCGTCATGGTTCTGTTGCATCCGTTCCTTGAATTGATCAGTCAAGTCCTTGCTTAGACTCATGTCTGTCCGCGTGAGGTGACTACCAGATTCACATGCAAGGACGTATAATGCATACCAGTGAACATCCGCTGCAGCTTGTTTGTGTACTCGAATCCGCATGCCTCCTTGAGCTTCGATATCATGCTGGCTTCGCTCTCGTCCGACGCGGACACACCATGAATAAGTCGTTTCGACAACTTGGTCGTGTAAAACGTCTGGAAGACATCCTTGTCTTCAATATACTTGAAGAGAATCATCTGCAACCCATCATCATCATCATCAACTGAGCCCAGGACAGGAATCGTAAAAAAAACTTACGACGCGATTGAGAGCACCCTCGAGATCCTCTTCCTCTGCCATCTTGTTGTTCTTCCGTAGCAACATATCAGCGTGCTTGGCAAGCAACTCGGGCGACTTTGTTGTCGACGTTCCCGTTGCCGCATTGCGGTTCACAAACTCCCTGCAAGCCTTGTCAAGACTCGCAACAAACCCGGCTTCTCCCCTGAAGCTGCGCGTCACCGTCTCCGAGTTCTTGCGGTGCACCTCCAATAGCGCATCAACGTATGCCTTGGGATCCAGTCCGTCAGCACCTTCGGACCCTTCTCCAACCAACTTGGATACCGCCGCCAACCCCGTCTTCTTGACATGTTCCTCAAACTTCTTCCTCAATGGCTCCAGTCCCTCTGGAATTCGAGACAACAACGCATACATTCGTTGCAGGTCCTCGTCTTTATCAAAATCAAGCAGATTTTGGAAGCTTTCCCACATAAGCTCCGAGTGTTGCCGAATGAGAACATGCTCGCATTTGCTCACGAGCTGTTTGCGGGTCTCTGTGTTGAGGTAACGATCCACGCGATCCTCCTCTTCCCTGAGACGCTCCTCAGCCTTTTTCAAATAATCAGAGACGCTGCTCTCTGCAAGGAAAGCTTCGGATTCCTGCTGATAATATTTTTCGGTCGCCTCCAAGAACGGCGTCTCGAGGTGCTCCTTGTACACATCGAGCGATGCCTTGTTGATATCAGTTTCGTCAAGGCCAAGCGATACAAACGAGTCGACGACTTTCTTGACCAGACCCTGATCGATAGACTCCCCGTTCCGTTGGCGCTCGATCAATCTGAGAATAGCACCCGCCAATTTCCCGTGCTTGCTCTGCACATGCAGGAAAAAGTTGGACTTCCATTGGACAAGCGCGAGCTGCACAAAACGATCAATCCTATTCCACGAACAAGACATTCAAGGTGACAGACCGTATACACAGGATAAACCCCTTTTCGACCTTCGTCCCGTTCCCGCTTCACCCAATGTCGATTGAGATAGGTGAACAATCGATTGATGTAATTCGCCCCCGTTGTATACCTATCCCATTCGCCAGCATAATAACGTAAGAGAGCCTCGTCTTGTAGAGCGTCCGATTGCTACGACGAACCCCATCAGGATAAGGTACAACCAAAAGAGGGAAACCTTGCCTCCTTGAGACCCTTGAGATGCGTAACAAAGTATCGAATGAGGTTATTATATAAATCAGAGCCCATCAAATTAGCCCCAGCTGTGACAGTGTGGTCAGCGTGGTCATCATCGTTATCGTAAGGGCATCTTCCCACTGTGGTGGCAAGTGGGAACATCAAAGACGACTCACTGCGGTTTCCAGCGACAGTGTTATCGGAACCGCTGTGCATCCGCGAGGATGTACAATAGTTGTATGCTACAGTGTAGAGGCTCATGTACTTGGAGTACGAGACGCCGGTCTGGAGCTTGGTCATGATGTGATCCACGCCTTCCTCAAGAAAGGCCCAGGTCGTTGCCAAATCTGCCGACGCTGGTGGCATTGGATGGGGTGCATTGCTTAGTGCGGACGAGGAGGAAGTAGCCATGGTGGTGGTCGTGTGTAGAGAGCCAAGCAAGGGCTGATCAGTAGGGGATGCTTTTGGTGGAGCTTGCCGCAAAGGCGCGGTGGTGGCGCTGAACTACTCGCGTGCGATGCCTCACAAGGAAAAAGCATAAATATTCAATTATCTAGACCCCATCTAGACCTTGACACCGGTATGTATACAGGCGATACCTCCCCATAGATCCGTCCATGCTCCGCCGTCGAGATCCCCGCCCGTCGAGAGCCCAGCGTCTCTGATCATTCCGGCAAATTCGGGCTGCGAGGGAAACTTCCGTATCGATTCAACCAAATACTGGTACGAGTCTCTGTCGCCAGCCAGAATCGTCCCCATTAGCGGTATCACGGAAAACGAATATTGATCGTATAGGCTACGGACCGTGAGATGCATCCGAGCAAGACGACGAAACACTTACGCGCTCAACAGGGGATGGTTCACTTTACTGAACTCGAGGCAAGCAAAGACACCTCCCGGTTTAAGTACTCTGTGCGCCTCTTTTAGGACAGCGGGGATGGACGTGCAGTTGCGGATACCAAAGGCGATTGTGTACAAGTCGTACGAATCGTCCTTGAACTGCGAGGGGGGAAGCTCCTGTGCGTTGGCCTCATGGAATGACACCTGCGGTGCTTCACACCCCTCAGTAACATCATGAATACTTGCATAGGACGCTCACTGTTGTGGTACATTGTCTTTTTGAATCTCTTGAACCCTTCACCGAGCATTTGTGCATTGATATCAACGATTTCAACACTCGTCTCTCTATCAGCATACTCTTCCCGTGCGTGATCGAGGATACGAAGCGCAATGTCACCGGTTCCCCCGGCAACATCGATGCAACGAAGTGGACCTCTGCGACCAGGTCTCAGGGTAGAGACAAACGTGTCTTTCCACAGCCTGTGAACGCCCATAGACGACGCGTCGTTCATCAGGTCGTACTTGGACGCCACACTGTCGAAAACGTCTTTGACGAGGGATTCTTTGGATTCCTCTGGGACCGTCCTGAAACCGAAGGAGGCCGTTCGACCTGACGACTGCGAACTACTTGGGCTTGCTTGGCCATGGTTTCTTCGAAGAAAAATAGGCGCGACGAGCCGTTGGTTCGTTCGTTTTGCGCATTGAGAAGCTTGGCCAAGCATTTTGGACACACTTGAAGAACGTCGTCGAATTCATTATTGGATTCGTCTGTTCCCACGCTCGTCACGTGATGCAGCTGGACGATCGGATCGGGAAATCGGTCCGGCGGCGCCATTCAGACCTCGTCCGAGTTTTTGACAAATACCTGACTAGTTAAAATTCACGCAGGGAACGATCCATCCATGCTCCCCAAATTCCATCCTCGCAAACATCTTGAACGTAAGTACTGAGAGTCAAGTTGGTTCTGTTCATCTGGTTACGTTCCGAGCTGCTGGCAAGGCTGCTGCTGACCTTCACGGAGAGGTACCGTCAGAGTATTTTTCAGTCTAGTGGAAGGATTCTCTTGTGATTGCGCGGTTGCTCGCTCGTGACTTTGCTTATATGCATGTACAAGGCAGAAGCCGTACGTGACATTTTCCTCTCATCCACATCTCCTCATGGAGCACCCATCGCGGCAGTTTACCGCCAAACAACGGAGAACTGTGCTAGTTGATGGCAAATTCCCGATGCAAATATTGACGAAAGCGCTCATGGATCTCGTCACCATCCGTCGTGTCCCACCGTGCGGGCAACGCTGTCAACCTGGGTCTTCTCGTGTCCTCGCTTCCTTGAACGCTCTTGGTCACCTGGGCAGGTATGAAGAAATACATACGAGATCATTTTTGAGGACGTCTTTTGCTTGAGACAGCCAAGTACTAGTATTATCACGGTCTTGCCCTTGGAGGTCCCAGGTGCGCAGGGTTACATATCCAAGATGTGCAAGTGGATCAATTGGAAGAGAAATTCGTAAATGTGCTGCTAGGGCCATCCTTGTCGCATCGGATAATTCCAACTCATAGAAATCTATATGGCGGATTCAACCAAAACCCATCACGGGAGCTTCAAAGGACTTTATTCCTTGTGCCTTCACCTCGGAGCTCGAGTCATCTCAGAGAAACCTTCTGCAGCTTTTGAACGAAGCCGCTCATGCTGTTCTCTCGGGGTCCGAATCGAGTTTTTATGCCGAAGAAGGGTAAGGCGACTTCTACTCCAAGACGAGAAATACCACCCAAGTGATTCATGCCGCTGGTCCTCATTGACGCGCCATCGATCCAACTCTTGCAAGCAACGATTATGGTAGATCTAGCATTGAAAGGTGGCGATCTCTCGTCCGACCAGGCGCCCTCTTTTCTGGTATGTCCCTCAGTTGATTGATTACGACTACAAGAGCCGATCAAGGGTTGTGTTGAGTTGGTCCAGGCGAATTCCAAGCAACCACACTATCCATCACCAGAGGTTGGACTAACTGCCGATCTATCAGCCAACCAAGGGGGATAAGCTGGATGATCTTGGTTTCTTAGTCTCGTGGCCAGACGTTTTAGGACGCTTGGGGTTGATACCCAGTTAATGCCTGCTTCCTAAAATTGTGTATCAACGGGGTGAGCAAAGACAAATAAGAATATCCGACCCTGACTGATAAAGCTCTCGTGATGGATCCGATTGTAGTCCTCTACGATTGTACGATCGCGACAAGACGATCCTGAAAACTCAACAGGTCTGAGGGAGAGATCAACCGTTACCTGGCCTCTCCCCATCTCTGTGAAGAAGAAATGGGGTTTTATCCTGGATTGTTGCAAGAAGAGAGGCGTGAAGTATGCATTAACCAATCTAAGAGCAGGGAGGCGGAAGCTGGGAAAGTGATCGAGATCCCGAAGATGCGCTACTACTCCCAACGGCCTGCTTCGTGGTTTCTCAGGACTGCGAGACGTTCTCCCCTGCATACTCAATCATCATACATATCCCATTCAACATCGCGGACATGCGAATATGTGGAACCGATGTTGGATGCCCTTGCAGGTTTCGAAATGGTGCCCAATGATACGTGGCTCTGGAGAGTGTGGACATTCCATGTCCAAAAATTTTACATCGATGATTTGAAACGGTGCTTTTGTCAAGATACCAAGACTTGAACTACTGAAGAAGCCTAGCGGAGGGAGAGAATATGGTTGGATCTACGGAGATGACACCGGCCTTAGTATCTTATGGCCTGCGGACGGATGGATATCTCAATCTTCCCTCTGTCGTGATGGCCAATGTCATGAGGACTTCCAAATTCCCCGGGCCCGTGGATCGGTTACTCAGAATATACGGGCTGCTGAATGAGGAAGATAGGTTGGCTACGCTGCACGAAGTTGACATCTAGGAGGCCACCGCTGTGACTGCCGGCAGTCTCTCCCTCACAGACAAGCCATCCGATGGCGTTGCATCAGGCGAATCCCTTGATCAGCCATCTACGCACTTTCTTCCTCCTATCAAACTACACAGCTTGAATGACTATGGAAACGGATGGTAGCGAAAACCGTGACACAAGGCAATGTGGTCATTCGAGTTGCTCATTGACATGACGGTTGCTGACGTAGCAAAGGGTACGAACTGGATTCCCACTGGCAGTATACTCGGGGCACGGGATTCTGAATCCCACAGGGTATGGACCAAAAACAACCAGAGGGGTGACCGTGGTGGTGGGGCGCATCAATGGGATGAGCGCTTGCATTGGTGATGGGACCAGGGAGTTGAACAAGGTAGTCGCATGTGCTTGGACCTAAGTAGCAAAGGGATTTGACTCTGGGCCGACCGACTTGCTGAATCGTCGTTTAACAATGTCACCCCTCGGAGGAGTCAGAGACACTCAAATTTGGCTACGATATGCCCGTACACCATCCCTCCTACATTGCTTCAACAAAGTGGAAAAGGTCAACCTCAACACAAACTAGTACACGCTGGAATGTGGCAAAATTCACGGTGCAACCCGGACCAAGCCACTTGAGTGCAATGGAACGCACTACTTACAGTCCAAAGACTGCGGACCCAGAATAATCCTGGATCCTGGACGTAACAGCGCTCCCTGAATGCACAGCACTGGGTGATACTAATAGCGAACAAAATCGGGTCAAATATGATCTTGGATTAACCACGAGCGTCGTCTTGAGTGGGTGATCTTCATTCTTCTATATCCCTGGAACATGTTCACTTCGTTTGATATCAATGAGTTTGAATCTCTCTAAGTTGTGACAGCTTATAGTCGTCAAAATGGAGACAAACAACAACCCACACCCCCAATGCAAGATACCATCTCTGCATCACCGAGATTAGTCTGAATCGAGTTTCGCGCTTGCTGCAAGAGCACGTGCTCCAAAGTGTTCCAAGGACGGGAGTACGAAATGCCGACGTCCACCATCTCGTCCCGTGAAGTCTTCACAACGCTCACACCCCAACCCGTGTTGTTGTGATGGAGAGATTCGAAATAAAAACGGAATGGGGACCTCCACATCGTTTGTGGAATCGATAAATGATATCCAGATCCTGATGGTCTCGGACCAGCGGCGGCAGAACTAGCCGTCCTAGGATCAAGGGTCATCAACAAGGATCCATATAGAACACTTGTGGTGACGTCGATGGTATTCTATGAGCCCGCTCACGAAGCTAAACACAAAAATGTCTCGTGCATGGTGAGCATCATCGCGATGTCATTGGTGAAGTTTACGACGGCAACTTACGGAATTCAAATAGGCTTTTCGGTCTGACTCATTAATTCCCACGGGCATGATGATGATGTCAATGGCGCAGCACGTAATCGCTTCTACTAAAGCTCCTATTAATCCAAATCCAATGTATAAAGTACGTCAGGCTCTTGCACTTTTTGCCTCTTCTGCTCCATCTCATCCGAACAGAACCGCGTACTTAATCTTCAAGTTGTTTGATCGTACTATAACGTCAATTGTAATGTTGAGGTCATCACCTCCACCAAGTTTTGACAACTATTAAACGTACCCTCGATGATCTCATCGCGCACACGCACTCCTTTCCACCGCCTTCCATACGTCACTCTACACTGAAGTGTTCAATCACTCTGCTACTGACGAATCGATGCTGGTGCCACCAAGCGAAGCTATTCTAGAAGCAGATTCAGAGGCCGCATTGTCGCTTGATGACGAGTTCTGCAGGTTCGCAATTATGATGCCATGTGTACTGCACACTCTCCATCAAGCTTAAATCCCACCTCGAAAATATGATTGAGTGTAAGTACCGTGTCATGGTCGTTCGATCGCGGTTGATATCTGAATTGCTGTCCAGGGTGCTGCTGAGTTTCACTGAGAAGCACTATTAGATTATTATTCAGTTGAGTGGAGGAACTATCTTGTGATTGCACGGATGCTCGGTCACGACTGTTCCTCGCCCACACATTACTGGGTCAAGTATCAGCTATTCAATCGGAACATATACGTTGTAGACGCGATTGGGAGTCTTTTTTTGTCCATTTTGCCTGATGGGTCCATCGCAGCTCCAATGGAAAGCTATACTAGTTGATGGTATGGTCTTCAAGCTGCTGATCAAACGCTGACAAGAGCGTTGATGAATCTTGTCTCGTCTTATCGCGCGGGAAACGTTATCAACCTGGATCTTCTCAAGTCTGTTCTTGCCTCTTTATCACCCTTGGTCGCTCAGGCTATCACGGGGAGAGAACATCTTTTTGCACGAAACAGCCGAGTAATATGGGTGAGAGGCTGGCGGTCTCCCCCATGATGGAGGCGCGCAAGGTTACGTATCCGAGATAACGAAGTGGGTCGGTGTCGAAGGTTTCGCAAATGTGCTGCCAACGGAAGAGAGCTACGCCAAGCTTCAAATGTTCGTTAGGGATGTTCTTGTCATCGGATATTCCCAACTCATGTAGGCCTTTATGGTACGTCGCGAAACCCAAACGCATCGCGAGGGGTTTCAAAGGACTTTATTCCTTGTGCCGTCGCCTCGACGCTCAACATCACTTTAGAGCAACATTTACACAGGTTTTCAACAAGGTCGCTCTTCTGTCGTCTCGGAAGACAAGGATGGTCCTCTAACAGACGCGGAAACCAACTTGTCTTGGATGTCGAGAGGGGATACTCGAACATTATCGTGGAAAGTGTTGAGCAGGATCATGTGTTCTGGGAGGCATTGGATCGAAACACGACGGGGATCATCCATGGTCTTCGACCGGTTGGGCTGTAGCAGAGTCAGAATTTCCGATGGGAATACATTGACATGATGACGAAAGTATGAACGACGACGACAACGAGGTGGTCAAGAGTTCCCCCGTTCTCGCCCCATGTACACGCATCGCGAATTAATGTGAAAAAATTGTTCCTCGTGGGTCAATGGTCCTCCTTATGCCCGCCGATAATATGTCAGTGGTATTTGAATTTTGACTCGCACAAATTGCGCAGTGCCCACACCGTTAAATCTCGGTTGGCTTTGAGCCCTCCTTCAGTTCCGTCTGCGTTGTGGTAGAGTGCAGCTGTTGTTCGTGTCCAAGTCTCCGGTGTCTAAGTTCCCGCAGAAACGTACGGGATCCCGAGGAGCATGATCCACCCTGACGTGCTTACCATCAACATCAACCCTGAATCATTCTATCAACGGGTATGACTGCTGTACCACTAAAAAGATGACTCGCAGCGACTGCCCTCAACGTCGACCCTGGTCGGGACGGAATTACTGCGATGCTGAGATTATATCAAGCCCCTAATGGTGATTGAACGATCGAAGATCTAAAATAGCTCTGTCAGATGTTCTGGTCGTTATCTTGAGCCTCGAGGTATCTACACGCTGTCAAAAGCAATCGGACTAATGGTGTTGTTGCACAAAACCAGGAATTCTCACCGTAACTATTACGCCTCTCAGTTCGGGAGAAGGCCTTCATGAAGATTTAGCTATTGATGAGATCGCGGTCAGGAATACGCGTCCTTGAGAATCATCAAGCCACAGAGCATTCATACAGAAGACTCACACGCTTCATGTGTGTTGTCTTGTAAATTGAAACAGAAAACCCACCATGAGCACGCCACACCCTGGCTTATGGTAGTCTCATTCCGGGTGGTATCTTGTGCATAAAGCAAATATCCCACACGATTTCCGGGTTCGATCAACGCAGTACGGAAAGGCATTTTAGAAGGGAACCAATTGATGGATTCTTGCAGGATTTGATTTATTCCGCATTGTCACTGCCATCACCATTGGCGGGGACATTTAGTACGAGTTCCAGGATCTCGAAAGACGAGGGACGACGCTGTGCTACAGAGACAAATTTCTGTAGCGATGCGGCAGTCATTCAAAACACTGGGAAGGGGTTGAGAAGACAAATACATATTAAACAAGTTAACAAAAACAATCACGAATAATCGTCCGAGGAGTCCAACCCGTGCACTGGACGGCGGGCATTCGACGCGCAGTCTATACGGGTCATGTTTCGATGCATCGAACCGAATACAACGGCGTCTTCAAGCAAATCTGATCGGAGAAGTAGTGAAGAGCAGAATTTGCGAACTACACACCGAGGGTATGCTTCAAAAATTACCTCAGAGAACCATCCGTCGAACGCGCTCGTCCGGGAAGCCTTCGACGCTTTTCGTATCACACTTGGGGAATATCTCCGAGTGGAGGCCGAAAAAAAAAACCTGGCGGCTCTCAGTAGGGGAGGACGTCACAAACACTAGTTGTTTCCTAGAGATAGGCAGCGTAGATGGATCAGCCAAATCATGCATCGTACTACCACTTTGGCTTGCGGAGCGCATTCCTTTTATGAAGCGTCTTCTTCCCCCGTGCACCTCTGACACTTTGCAACTCATCAAACTTCTTTTTCGCATATCTCCGCGCTTCTGCGTCGTCGACGAGCTCGTCCACCAAATTCCGTTTCCGATGCGCACGTGGAAGATTGTCGGTGCTCGCGGTACCGAAAGGCGTGGTCGTCGGGAGGATCGTCCCAATCTGACGGAAAAGGAAGTCAGTCTAGCGAACGAGCGAGAGAGACGGACGGGCGAGATTCAAACACGTACTGCAAAGTGTTTTGGTAGGCCTTTTATGCCTTTACCTTCCCCGTCGTCTTTTCGGTAGAACCGCTTGGGGTCTAGTTGATTACGTAGACGCAATGCTTCAACTTCCCGATGTAATCGGGGCAAGTCTGCTTCCGCCGGCGCTGGGAGGTCAAACCAGCTTGGCCCGGTTGTTTTATTTTTCAACTATGCCCAAGAGGTGTGAATAATATCGAATGGATGGTGGGGATGGGTCGTACCGCCTTTCTCTGCTTTTTTGTGAGCTGTTTCAAATCTGCATTTGGGTCTTCAGGTGGTGCTGGCACAGACGTCGAAGAAGTCGCCGCCTCTGCTTGTGTCACGTCTGGATCTCGCACCGACGTCGGGGCTTGGTGACGACCCTTTCCCAACTCAAAGTACGGCGGGGGGAGTACGCCAGGATCGAGAAGTGGTAGAGGCCTACAACAGGTCGCCCGTGTGAGTTAGATAGGTCCACGACCATCACAACCCCCAGACGTACTTGTCCTCCGTTTCTTTGTCCTCCTCGCCGTCGCCAATCTTGATCAGGTCTTTTTCTCCAAACGCCTCCATCTCTTTTTCTTCTCGCAGCATCCTCACCCTCTGAGCCTCTTCGCGCGCATTCCGTCTCGCCTTGTCGAGCAACGACTGGAGGTATTCTGGCGTGACCTCGTCTTCTGTATCCGAATCCGAATCGGATGAATTCGAGTCCGAATCATCAGAGTCCGAGTCTGACAGCGAGCTTGACGAACGCGCATCGTCGTCATCGAGCGCGACCAAGTCCCCCTCGAACGCCTCTTGTGTTGCCTCGTCCCATCCGTTGGTCGACATGTGTATACGCGTTTGATCGGATTCAAGCCCGGTTACATAAGCGACCGTTTCTCGTCCGACAATGCCTCGCCGCCGCCCCTCTCAAAAAACCAAGCCCTCCAAGCCCCGTCCCGTACGCAAAGCCGACAGCAAACTCAAACGATGGGACACGGTCGCCGACATCGAGCTCGACGACGAAGACCAATGTACGTCCCTCGTCCTCACTCGTCCCGAAACGCTCTTTTTTTAGGCCGTCGCGTGCGGTGTGTTAGTTCATGCGTCGAGGGACACGATTTTGCTGGATGATGATGGTGAATCGGACCTGGATGACGCGGAGGAAGAGGTGTTTGCTTTACGGGGCGTCTCGGACGACTCGGACGACGATGTCGAGGAAGCAGAGTATCCCGAGGATGACGACCACGATGGGATGCAAGTCGACGCTGAGCCCGCCACGTCCAAGTCGAAACGCAAGTCTTCTAAAGCCACTCGCGAGACCAAACAAACAACCAACGCATCCGATTCTGAAGAGGAGGAAACCTGGGGAAGTAGCAAGGGCGCGTACTATTCGTCTAATGCCGCGCAACTCGACTCGGAGGACGAGGAAGCCAACGAACTTGAGGAGCAGGAAGCGATCAGGTTACAAGCCAAGGCGTGTGAGGGACTCTGTGACGAAGATTTCGGACTCGGGGATGTTCTAGAGGGCGACCTCGAGCCACCCGAGGCAACGTACACTTGTTGTCTCGTCATGTATACAACCGCTAAGCAAAGACATCTAGGGAACAGGAAGAATTGCTGGCTCCACCTTCGACAAAGGTTCCCCAAGACAAACACACCATCGTACGCACGCTTGAAAAAGAATGTCCCGAGACACTCGCGCTCGCGAGAGATTGGGATGACACAATCCAAAGCCTTGTCGGAGCAAAAGCTCATGTCGACGCGTAAGTCCCCCTTTCTCCCTCTCATCCGCCCGCCGTCATGTCTGTTTTCCAGCCTCAAGAATTCGGAATCCGAGACGCTCGAACTCGGCCTTGAACATATGTACTACCGTACGTGCCTTACTGACATCCCGTTTGTTCTACTTACACCCATTATGCGAGCAGAAGCCCTCCTCACGTACGCTACAACGCTAGCCTTTTACCTCCACCTGCGTGGCACAGACAAATACGCGGCCCGTCCAACCCTTCTCCGTCGACACCCCATCTTTTCCCGTCTTCTCACACTCAAAGAAGGTATCAATACCCTCGAGAGCCTCGGCGTCGGTAAAGAGGTCTCGGATGACAATGACAATGATGATGACGACGACCTCGATATCGAAGCGGGAGAGGACGAGGACGAAGAAGACACCGACGGCGACCTCTGGTCCATCATCAAAAAACAAGGCCTCGAATCAGACGAACTCGCCGGCCTCCTCGAAGACGCAGCCCTTTCTCCGCCTCCGCCCCCGCCTCCGCTCCCCACCAAAAAACCCGTTCTAAAAAAGAAACGCAACACCCCCGCGGTCCTCCACGGCTCCGACCGCCGACCATCCCACACGTTTGATCTCATCGAGCCGACGTATATCCGTGCATCGCGGAAAGTTCAAAGGGTGCCTGTCCTGGACACGGTTGCGGCCATAGATCCGTTTGGCGAAGCGACTTCCCTTGGGTATCATGACGTGTCTGACAAACAAGCTCGGAAGAAGTCGCTCCGGTTCCACGTATCTCGTATCGCATCGTCTTCGTCCCGCCGAACCAACGCACGTGTGTCTGCGATGGGTGGGGACGATGATGTTCCTTATAGAGAGAGAAGAAAGGAACGGGAAGCTAGGATGGAGAAGGAAAAGGAAACGAGGAAACGAAATGGCCTATTGGGTACGGGAGGGGACGACCTTGATGATGTCGATCCGGAAACCAGCAAGGAGGAAAAGAAACGCAAGAGAAAACGCGGGGCAGATGATGAGGACGCGGAGGAGGATCCAGTGAGATACTATGATCTCGTCAAACAGGCTAATACGGTGAAAAAGGCAAAGAAAAAGGCAGCGTACGAAGCTGCATCCGCACGGTGTGTTCTCACTAATCTCGCCGTCGGCTTGGGCAATGACTCATCCAAACCACGTCTAGGCCCGAGCTAGAGCCGGAGAATACCTCGGGCCCACGCTCTATCACACGCGCGATTTTGAAAAACAAGGGACTCACACCTCATCGCTCAAAGGCCGTGCGCAATCCTCGCGTGAAAAAACGTCAAAAGTACGAACAAGCAAAAAAGAGAGTGGCATCTCAGAAAGCTGTTTACAAAGGCAGTATCGGAGATGTGTCGAGATACAGCGGTGAACAAACGGGTATATCCAAGGTGGTTAAAAGTGTTCGTTTGTAGATGGGAGCGAAAGCAAAGTACAGCAGTATAAAGTTGGGTTTGAATGGAATGAGAGTGATCCTGATAACAGTGTGAATATACCATGCGCCAGGAAAGCTGAGGTTGCTAGAAATGTAAGAATTCGGAGTCAAAGCAATCGACAAGTCATGACAAATTGGAAGAATGCGAGTGGTCAAGTGTCCGCAACGACCGGATAATGATATCATACAGAGGGCTCTGGTGAGTCGGGAGGGTATTGAATAGATAATATTAGAGAGCGGCGTCATGTGGAAACATACTGCGTTTCGGTTAGATTGGACTGAGACAAAGTAGAAACGAGCTGACCATAGATTCATGCTGCGCATGATGGATACCGTTACTGGCACGACGAGTTTCCGCGGGAGACGTGCGGCGAGTGACAGTATTGCTCATTTCATGGAATGTGGGACCCTTGGTCAAGGTTTGCTCATATTCGCGGCGGATCATCTGGGAAAGCTCCCTAGTCTCCTCGTACGCATAGCTGTATTGTTCGAGACCCTCGATACAGTTCTGCACTTCGGGGCGACCCACGCGGGCCAGAAAGAAGCCTGCCTGAATGATACCGACATGCATGACGGCAGGATCCAATTTCTAACGGACCGGTCAACCAAAGGAAAAAGAAGCCAATTCGAGGTTCCTACCAAATACCCATTTGAAGTTAGCACCCCTGCCAGCGCAGAGATTCGCAACGAGGAATTTAGAGCCTCGTCAAACACCTTGCGCTTGACGGTCTCCACCTGGTTCATACCACTGGGTGAAAGGGAGTCGTCACGTACACCAAATTCGTCCATGGCATTGAACAACGCAATCCACATCACATGGTACTGCGCATCACTTGCGCCTGAGAGAATTCGTCAGCAGATGCAGGGCAAGATCTCAAAACAAGTACATACAAGCAGACACTGCAGAGACGAAGTCCCAATTCGAGGCAAGATTGGGTGGAACGCCGACTTTGGCCAAATGCTCATCTCTCCACTTGGAGAGTTCAGATGAGAACGAGAGGGCACATTCAACCGGTATCCCCTCCAAGTCTGTCGTCGGGCGCCAAAGGAGGCGCGCGATTTGACGGGATATTCGGGCCAAGGCATGTGCTGCGTTGTAATATCCCTGCAAGAGCGATGAACAACATGTTGTCAGAAAAAAAGGGGGTGACGAACCAAAAACTATCAAGCGATGAGTAAAAGTCGGTTGCGAGAAGAAAACAATTACTACTCACTTCGAGTTGTTCACGAGGAGAAGGCTTTTCTGGGTCCCCACTGTCCACGTCACCCGAATTGGCTGTGTAGAAATCAATATCATAGTCATCATCATCACTGCGTAGTCCAAACGTTGACCGGAAATTAACGCGTCCGCACCCACGTCAGCGATGGGATCAAACGGCAAAAGAGGAAATCACTGACAGCATTGGTTTACGGCGGTAATAAAACGAGGAAAACGCATCCGCTAGACAAGCCATCCACCAAGCAAAAATCATGGTACCGCGGGTCTCGGGATCTTTGATGTCTGCCATGACTGATTTGTGGTTGATCTGTAAAGAGAGATTGAGTTGGTCACGGAGAAGTGGTTGTGGTGAATGAAAGCCGACCTGGAGGCCCAGTAGATTTCGGATGCCGCAGTTGAGCCAGAAGCCGTGGAAACCTGGCACGTTCAGAGCGCGTCAGAGAGATGACATAAATGGAAGAAGCGGTTGCTAACCATTTTCGATATGGGGATTTTCTGACGGAAGCGAAGACGGTCATGCGAAAACCGAAAGAAGGCTGATCAAGGTACTCACGACACTGCATTGTTTCAATCAAGAGCGCGATCACGACGTGATCCTTGTGTGGGACACGGTGAACTTTGGTTGCCTCGGCGATTTCCCGACATCGATCAATCAGCGTTCTCGCAAGACAACTTTGACCACTGTTTTTCTGGCGGTCGGCGACAAGAAGTGGATGTTCCGAGAACTTTGCACCCCAGGCGATCACGGTGGCGATAAGGGCGGGGTGGAGGGGTTCCTCCTGTTTATTGCCTAAGATGGGACGGTGTGCGCTCGCCTGTAGATTCAACCGGGCGCGGAACTGGATGGGGTTAAGGAGGGGAAGCCGGGTATGCACAATCTGGAAATAAACCTCGACGAGGTCAAGGGCGAATCTAGGACCGCATTGTAAGTACGAAAATAATTGATAAGGTAAATGAAAAGGGATGGAAAAAAAGTTCCTGAAAGGAGGTAAAGCTAAAATGATGCAGTGAGAAAAAAGATCCGAGTGACAGTGATACATGACGTACTATCGCGATGATTGCGAAGAATTACATAATAAGTGGAGAAGGGGGGACGTACTCAATTCTGAAGGTTTCGTCCTCGAGTTTAGAAGCCATATCGCCCCAGGCGGAATAAGCCGGTGAGCGGGACTTGAATGGGCCGAAGGCGAAGATGGACTCGCTGCGGGTGGAATGAATAGAGATCCATGAAGGCGCGATCGATCGTACCTCGGGCCATACTCGGGCGGGGCGAAGAGATGGAAGAGCAAGTTTGGAGTACTGGAGTGCATTGTGACTGTGGAGTAGCCGCTGAATTTTGAATTCCAGGGCGCCACAAAGGATTTGTACCAGGGAGGAGTGATGCTTTCGCCAGTGGGAGAATAACTATTGCGAAGCTTGTTTAGGGTTGAAGGTGCGAGACGTGCGTCAAGGAGCCTACCCAGAAGATACAGGAGATGAGCTACTACACACAGAAGTCGACGTCAGCACGGGTACAAGAGTACGTCCGCAGCAAAGATCGAGGCAAGGGGGAGGCGGACACGTACCTCGAGCTAGTGGAGATGCCCCTGGGCCTACGCGCGGCGGCATTGCGCTTCTTTTCGCTCGTGGCCTGCTGGACATAGTGGCTGAAAAAGAGATGAGCGGGGGAAATGAGCGCAATAAAGGCACGAACGTGCAGGGGTAATTTTTGGAGAGACAGTGCTGCAAAGCGATGAGGGGGTGTGGGACGAGAGGCGATTGGACGGACCTGGCACTGTGGATATGAAAACGGGTGAGCGGGGAGATATGAAGGGGGCGGCGCGGAGACGAACCTTGTCCTGGCCGGGGAGACGGTTGCACTTTACCTTGCGGGATCTGCGGGGTGTGAGGATTGGCGAGTGGGATCGGGTAGGACGAACCTGCAAGCATCGCAAGCGGTGTTCTGCTTTCGAGGCGGGGGAAGGGTCTTTGCGAGCTCGTGAATCTGGTTCTGGACGAGCTGGCCGGGGAGGACGAGACCTGGGGGCGTGTGAGCGGGGACGGGTGGTGCGCGTGGACGCAGACCTGGCTGGGAGAAGGAATGTGGCGGGTCGCCGTTCTGCATGATGATAAGGGAAAGATTCAGAGAGGCGGAAAATAAAATCGAGGCGGGTCGTACTTATAATAAAAATCGATCATAATCCAGGGGCCATCTCAAAGTCAACTACTTATCCGGACGGTCGGAGTTTCGATTCCCGGGCGCGCTTGCTCGGCACCGCAGTCTGCCGACGCACTTTTTTCTAAATAATACCATGGTCAAAGTCGAGATCGTCGACGAGCACAACTCGCCGTACTCGTCTGCCGCGCCTTCCCGCACCGGCTCGTCCGACTCTCTCTCCTCCGTCGCCTCCGACGTTTCTGTCCCCGACGAGTCCTTCTATGACCGCGTCTCCGCCCTCGTCGACATCGTCCCCCCCACCACCAGACAGTCCATCGCCTCCTCCGTCGTAAAGACCACCTCGTTCATGAAAACGACGGGCAGGGTCGTCGGAAACATCGTGTGGATAGTCACGACCTCGGCACTCCTCATCGGCCTCCCCCTCGCACTCTCCCTCGAAGACGAGGCTAAAATAATGCAGCAGGAGCAGGAAATGCTTGCCCAGCAACAGGGCGCACAGCAGGTCGGCTTTCGTCTTCTCCGCCGTGCCTTCCCCTTCTAACCTCTTTCCCCTAGATGCTCGCCGGCTCTTCGTACCCGTCACCCGGGTCTCCACAGCCCGCGCAAAAGGCCATTGTACCTCCCGGATTTTGATACGCATACGTTTTTACCTAGTAATCCACACTTCACATTCCACGTGTCATCTCATCATGTTTTGCTATTATAAACTCTCCGCTCTACCTATCGTTCAACAAAGTCTTGTCAGCGGCATTTGTGCGCTTCCCCCCAGCCGTTCTTTCAGCACCATGTGAACCGCCCCTCAATCGAACCTTGCTCCTCCTGGCAACGCCCTCTTCTAAATGAATGGCGCCTTTTAGTCAAACTCTATTCACATACTGTCACGCTTCAGGTATCTAAGCAAGGACTGATCTACTCGTATCCGGACATCGGATATGAATGCCCTAACTTGGTGTTGATGGGAAAACCACCGGTCGCTGGAAGTTGTCTCTGTACGCAATAATCATCATCATCAGCTGACAGCGACACGGCTCGCAGCGCGGATACGTACGCAGATCGATACCTCCGAAGGTACGTTATCGCATGGTTCTCGATGCCGTCTGGAACCACCCCGACCGCTTCCCAATCGCCTACAACAGCCTTGTCATCCAAGAACCGCCTCTCCACCTCATCAGGGCATATGAGTGGCCACCAGATAGCCTGCGCAGCCCTGGCGACGGCCACTGCAACGCGTTTGGGCACAACCGGCGCTCGAGAAGGTACATTATACGTCACGCTCGACACCAAGTCCAACAGATACTCAAACGTCATTGCCTTGGGTCCAGGAAGGGAAACAGTGCCGGGCAGTTGCGCAATGTGCATCAGATTGGCCAGAACCTGCGCCACGTCCATCACCTAGAAATATCACCCCATCCGAATCCAATTTCAAAACCAGATTACAAAACGAATCACCACCACTTACGTGTACCGGCCTTATTTTAGTTTCCCCAAAGTTGAGCTTCCACCAGATGGGCCAGACTGATAATGATCACGTCAGTACGGCGCAACAGGATGGCTGTCGCCCAATTTACCAGCCATGTTGTTAAGCAGCTTGTCTTCGTAGCCGTACATCGCTCCCGGTCGGACGATCGTCGCGCTCGGAAACGCGTTCTTGACGCGTTCTTCCCCTTCATATTTGGTCCGGTAAAACACAGATGAAGAGTCCGGGGAAGCATTCAAATGGGACACATGCACGAGGCGTTCAACTCCGACCTTTGCAGCGACCTTGGCGATTCTCTCCGCACCCGCGACATGAACGTCCGCATACTTGAAATTCCTGCCGAACAACAATAAACGGATCAATAACGCCCGAACATAAAAAAAAATTACTTGGTCTCATAATCACGTCCGACAAGGTTGTAAACGATATCCGAATGTCTCAGACATTCAGCTATTTGTTCTTCATTCCGTATATCCCACTCCTAAATACGTATGCGGAATTAAATCCATCAGAACACTTTTTTTTTTACGACGCTAAGAAGCGGATTACCATGGGGACGATCTGGCCTAGATCACCCATCGGCTTGAGGTGTCTTTTTTCGTCTTCTTCGCGGTACGGAACGATGACCTGAGTGCCCATTCGGGCTGTTATTGTTATTCAACGAAGTCAGCTTTTCGAGGCAGGACAGATCAAGTGCTGCGCACGCGCACCCAGTTTAGAGACGAGGTACCTGCCGAGAAAGCCAGTGCATCCAAAGACGGTGACAACGTGGCCACTGACGGCGCTGTATCCTGGTATCCCAGACGAAACGACCGCTTTCCGGCCAGGGAGCGTCACGAGGTCGTGCAACGCACGCTGAAAACAAAAAGCGTCAGCAAAAGGCTAGTGAGAACACAACAAGCATAGATACCTTGTGGTGCACGACGAGTGCGCGCTGAGCACACAAGATATGAGCGTTGGAGAACATCGAGGACGACGGAGAGGACTGGAGAACCTCGGACTCAATACATAATCCCACCATTGCCGGAAACTTCCGAAGCTAATATGGCTCAAGGCAAGACCAAAGGCCTGCAGGCCAAACCAGCGTCCTCAAAGGCGAGACATGCTGCCAAAGCCGCAGCAGCCCCAAAGAAGGGGCGACGATATGAACCACCCAAAAAACCAGTGTTGATCAAGGAAGCCAGCATGCGCAAGGTATGCACAGAACACACATGTTATTGCAACACGCTACTGTATCTCATCATCAACGACTCAGGCACTCAAAGCCAAGGTCACTAAATCGATAGAACAGCAGATGGTATCCGCAGCGTCCGCTGGCAAGTTGACGATTATGAAAAATCCCGTCCTCGAATCGTATGGCATTCCATAATATCTGCCGATTGCGTTAATTCACGCAAGGTGACCAGGGAACCGGACAAAAAACGTTGAGGCTTGATCGTCGCTTCAAGAGACTGCCTGGTGCTCATATCGCCAAAGTAATCATGATATGACCCCTCGGCGCACAGTTGCGATTCAACAAGACAACTGAGTTGTATTAGACAATATCTGTACCCGTGCTCCTCGGAGGCGTTCAGGATGCAGCAGGGGCGAGGAATCGGAAATATATCATACTTGTGCAGACGGCAAATGTCAAGCAAAGGAAAACGAACATGAGCTACTCTGCGTGCGCAAAAACGGTTAGCAGCGTAAAAGGTGTGGAAGAAATGATGCGATGGCATGGCAGAGCATGATGAATGAATTGATGACATGCGAGAGAAGAGAAAAAAAATGAATTGAGCACCGTGTTGCGGTGAAACAGAAAAAAAAGGGTAGCAGTGCAATGCGTTGAGTATGCAGACAGGATGTGGTACAAGTGCGTATGAAGGTAAAAACATTTTACCAGTGAGGCGTGTCATATTGTGAAGCAAGCGTGGAGGATGATCGTGTGCTAGAAATCAACATTGCATGGCGTAAAATGCTTTTGAAGGAAAAAAACAGGCTCCGACATGTTTTTCCATGCGTCAGTGTATTCACCTCCGTTCCCTGACAAAAGGAACGCCGCTCGCGGCCTGAAAGAGCGCGTACTTGACCTGTGTGAGCGCGTCCCTTTCGTCGGGAGTCAACAGGGCGGGAGATTGTGAATCGACGAACAAGATGACTTTATTGATGGCATCCTCTGCCTCCGCGATGTCGGGGATAGTGTTTCCACTTGTGATCGGAGGGGCTGGTTGGTACACAACAACAGAATCGGTATAGGTTGCGGTTGTATCTGGATGGGTGGACAAGGGGACTTCCTGATGAGGTTGGGGAGACAACTGGAGGGACGTCTGGTGTACATCGGCGACGGCAGGATCATGATGACGGTCCTCCTGGGATTGGAAAGGGTGCTGGGAAAGTACATTGTGCTGTGAAGACGAAGGATGAGATGAGATCGGGGTGCCGTGAGTCGACAGGGGCTCTTGCTGCATGGTCCATATGGGTGGAAGCGGGTTGTGAGCAGCGGATGGCTCGGTCTGGGGATGAGATGGACCTGGCACGGGATGATTGTCATGTGAAGGATCGAGATTCTGATCATCTTCGGACTCCATGTCCTCATCACCGTCCTCTGCGGCGGTCGAGTTACGTCGAGCGAGGTTTTCGGATCGAGACTCAAAGGCAGGATTGAGAGGGGAGAGGACGCTCTCATTGCTACCTTTTCGGAGATGAGTGGCGCCGACGCCGCGAGAAGCGCGAAGGGCCTTGTGAGCACCGAGCCAAACGCCTTTGCGGATGTTATGGCGATGCTTGAAATTTTCGACCCAACCAGAGCTGGCCTTGAAACGCTCGTCGGGGATCTGGAGGCTGCGTGCAGTTTCCTTTGCCTTGTTGCGGATGAGGGCATCCGTGAGAAGGGTATTCTGCTGCTTCATTTGGACGAGCCAGCTGACGAGCTCTTCTTCGACCTCGGGGAATTTGGAAGGGCTGGATCCGCTTTAAACGGGGAGCGAGGAGGAAGGGGAACGGCTCACCGATGCTTGGCGACACGCATGTCGTCGTCCTCGGGGACGTTCATCCATTTTGTTTTGTGCTTGAGGATTTTGCTGATGGTGCTGCGTTCGACGCCATAACGGGCGGCGATGTCTTCCTGGCGTGCGTTGGGATTCTCCTGGTGGTAGACGCAAATGGCCTTGCGATCGACATTGAAGAGACGCTGTTTGCGCTGCTTTGCCCTCGGCACGACGGGGCCGACCGGGGGAGCGGGGAGGGGATACGCGGCAAATGTCTGGGAGTTGGGTGCGGCGGATGCAGAGGAGATGGAGGTGAGGGCGGAAGCCACGCTGAGTGCGGGGGAAGCGGAGCGGGGATTAGAGGTGGAGTAGGAAGATGCGGATCGGGAGTGGGAGGGGTAGAGAGAAAAGGGAGAGCCGGAAACGGGCGTCGGGAGATAGCGCGGGGAGGGGAGCGGCATTGCGGCAGCAGCGGCGGAGAGGGGGTAGGAGGGGGTGCGTTCGTGGGTCTGCTGGTAGCGTGCAGAGTCGGTGGCGCTGACGGGTGTCTGGGGGCGGGAGAGAGCGCTGGCGGGGGACATGAAGTAGGCAGGCTGTTGCGGGGTCAAGCATTTAGCAGGGGCAGAGGAAAGACAAGGCGCACCTCGTCCGAGTCGCGCCGTATGCCCAGGTGGAGGGTGGACTGGGCACGTGCCTGGCGACGCGTGATGCGTGTAGGGCCGATGCTGGGGGGGATGGAGATCAGGTTCTGGGAGGGCGACTGCGGGTACGGGGGGTAGGGTGCAGTAGCAGCATCTGTGTACTGGGTCGGTGACGCATACGGGTCGGTGGGCGTGGGCCAGGCGGTGCTTTCGACGGGGGACGACGGGGAAGGGTAGACGGGCAGCGAGCTAGCAGGAGCGTACTGTTCCATCGGACCCGATGTGACGCATCTGCCAGTCGTGGTAGAAGAGACGTGCCAGGGCCGTCGAGCGAGTCGTTTTATATCGCGATCGTCCTCGCCTCCTCACGCCTGGCCAAGATCACAACTGCCGACAACTTTGTCTACTCGCCTCGTTGCCAACAACATACCGACCGTCATTCCATTACCCCCCCTCGACCTCGGAAATGAATCCCCTTCTTCTTTTTACTCCACACGGTCAACTACTCCTTTCTCTCCCAACACCGACGCAGTCCTCCAGACCCGTTTCCAGGCCCTTTCCAATGCCGACCGTAGCCTCATGCATCATGGCCTCTCTTCATATCAGATCGCCAATGCCTCACCCCATTCATGATCCGAGCGAACCTGAACTTTCCATCCTCGAATGACTGTGTGAATCCATCTCTCCTCTCCTTCCCCATCTGCATCCTGCTCACCGGCCTTGCCTCTTTACGGAAAAACCTCCAAGTCGCCGCATATCTTGTTCCTGTACAGCCTCTTGTTTGTCCCATTCATGTCTGGCTTGCAATCACCCCTGGATATCAATCAGGTCTTCCATTCTGATGCGCGTGTTTCCTCTCAAATGCGACTGCGCCCGATGTCGACGAAGTCTGCCAACGCCGCACCCCTTCATTGCGATGATAGGCTATCTGCTTCGCTTCCGAACCCATGTTGTCATAACTCGTGCAAACCGTCCCACTCACCTAGTGGCGCACATCAAAGTTCAAGATCCATCCAAGTGCATGCTTCCCACAGGCGCGCGCAAGGGTTCATCAATATCCTCCTAGATCACGTGATAAAAAACTATCATCACGTGTATCCTTCTGATCGGTCTTCGGTCCTAAGTTCTTGAACGAATAAAAATCTGTCCCATATATGGAGTGGGCGGGGCACTTTACAACAAGGCTGTCCAGTAGGCGCTGTCTATTCATGTTCGCGTCGGTCCACTAAGCAACGGCACATCTCGGAAGATATCGGGAGTCCTCGGGTTGATGTTCGCATAAAGCTGCTCTGTCGCCGAGTGAGTCACCAACACAACACGCGTCTCATGTCTAGTTTGGTTAGGATCGCTGTTCGTCAGCACCCGCTAATCTTGCGTTCTGCTCTATACCGCTGTGCTTATTCAACCTCTCCCTTGGCCGCGCGCTTCCATACTGGGATACCCGATCATAATTCACTTTCCAAAAAGCATCCAACCGAACAGGCGGATGTGGGCACGGAGGGGTTCCATACAAGTAAATCGTTTCATTTTACGCGTCCCCAAATCCGTTTCTAATCAGGTAAATCACAGAGGACAAAACAACATCACACTCCGTCTCGGCCGAGGTTCATACCGTCAACGCAGTGCCACACCAAGTTCGCGGGGACTGGGTTTTATTCCACCCCGCCTACTCTCAGGAAGAGATGAAATCAGTCGAAGTACCTCACGTCTCTTTACCGTTTCTGGTCTTCATGTGCATAGTCGCCGACAATCCTCTTGTAGATCCTCCACAGAGAAGCAAAGACAATATCTGATAAGATTGTTTATCGTCTTGTCAGAGTGGTGAGGTCAGTTTCCCGCCTCTGGTTGCTCAACTATGTATTGAACATCGTGCATCAGATGGGGCTTTGATTTCGTCTCGGGCTACAAACACAAACCACTTCCTCCCGATCATAATATGTCCATTGAGGAGCTCAAAGCCAAGGGTTACATACTTAGCGAACAGGCCTGGTTGGCACGCATCTTGTTCCTTGAAACAATTGCCGGTGTACCTGGCATGGTTGCGGCCATGCTTAGGCATCTTGGCAGCCTCAGACTCATGGTAGTGGTCAACGTTTGTGGTCTTATCTCGATTAGTTAACCACACTACTTTTAGCGACGTGATTCTGGGTGGATCCACACGTTACTCGAAGAAGCAGAGAATGAGCGGATGCACCTGATGTATCTAGTCATTTTCGTTTGCCCTCGAATTGATTACTGATACACGCATATCCCCACAAGGACTTTCATGACGCTCAAGCAACCCACTCTGTTTTTCCGTGCACTGGTTCTTGGTGCACAAGGCGTTTTTTTCAATGTATTTTGTACGTACGCCTCGTGGCTTCATGGCTCCGTCTCACGCATCGCCCTCAGTCCTCGCCTATATGGTTTCTCCTCGATCGTGTCACAGATTCGTGGGACATCTTGAAGAAGAAGCCGTGCTGACATAGTAGGTGCTGTTTTCACGAGGCAACTCCCAGTTTGTTTGATCGGATTGGTGCAAGTACGCGATGCATACAGCAAATCGAAGCTGGCCAACTGCAAAAATGGGCCGACATGCCGGCACCTGCGATTGCCATCGACTATTGGCGCCTTGCTCCGGATGCCAAGCTTCTTGATGTCATATACGCCGTCCGTAGCGACGAGTCAACCCACCGGTTTGTCAACCATAGTTTGGCCAATCTCGACCCCACCAAAGACGTGAATCCATTCGCGATCCGTGAGCCCGATATGTTTGTCAAGGGGACAAAGATAGGGTGCGTATTTCCGCTCTTGGGGTTTGGTTTGCGGACATTGACGTTGGGTCATAGGCTTGAAAGATCTGAAGCGCAACAGTTTGTCCAGGAATCGCACGACATTCTTACCCGCGGGACCAAGGTGTCGGAAATAAAGCATTGATTCTTGCATAATTATTCACCAGCGTACCTATTGTATATAATTACTTAGATCGCCGCTCAGCAGAAAGTAAGCAGTACGACGCTAGAACTTAATATCCTTGCTTGTGTTTTACTTAGTCGCCAACTGTGACGTCACGGCTGATCGGTGAACCAAATAGTACTAGTGTCCTGAGCAAGTCCTGAGTCCGTCAACCGACCATCGATGGCTGTCGCCCAGTCGTCGTCAAACCCTCAGCACACTCAAGAAACGTGGACTCGCCAGCCTCGTCGATTCTTCATCGGACCCTTGCCAGACAAACTGCTGTCTGGTATGCACGAAATCGTAGTACCTGTTACAGATAATGCCGACGCTGATTCCTTTGATGCTTCCTACGCCTCCGCCGTGCGCGACGTCTTGGATCGCAACGCACGCGCCTTCTTCCTCCGCCAAGGTGGCAGAGTGCTGGATTGGAATGAGGATGCTCGCCACCACGTATGCGCCGAACTCTTGCAGCGATGGCAAGAGTGCCCTTGGATGCGTTCTCTACGACACAAAACGCACCGATTGCCTGGGGCAACGCGTTGGATAGGGACTACCTTTGAGGTTGGGAGCATTCTCGGCGTGAGCGTGCTTGATAGCCACGCACCGTCGCCTCCCCAGCCTGCTCCAGTGCCCTCTGTCGTCCCCGAGGCATCTCAAGGCAAATCGCAGGCACAACAACCTTATACGTCGACGACGGCGCTCTCGTCTACAGGTCCACATTCTTACTGGACCGCACGATCACATCCGCCGTCCTCTCAGACCCCCGAAGGTTCCGCATCTTCTTGTACCCCTAGCAGTCTACCCGAACAACACGGCGGTGATATATCCGCGTATTCCTCCGATTCCCCGCTTCTTGCAACGGCATCTACGCCTGCGTTGCCGCCGACTGAACATCATCGTAATGCTCCTAGGTCTATTTTAAAGCAGTCGGCGGGGACCTCGTCGAGTAACTTGAAGCCAAGAGCGGCACGGCGCGGTGTTTTCCTTTTGAACAGGGGTGCCAAGCGAAAGGTGTCTTTGCGGCCAGAGGGGAGCGGTGATAGGGCTGAAACTGGGAGACTGCCTTTGGAGGATGACTCGGAACGAGTTGATCAAGGACCCATCTCCCCGACGACTGTCCTTGCGAGGACGGGAAGTGACGTCGTCGAGTGCAGCGCTGGGGCGACTGCAGATGCAGCCCCTTCGTTTACGATTCCCGATGACATTGTTCTCCGTGGTATGTGGAATTCTTTTGGCGATCCGTGTCACACTCTTGACAGTATCCAAGATAGAATGCTTGTCCGGGTGTGTTACACAAAGTCTGAATCTCTTACCTACCATTTCGACGAGGCTCGAAATCGCCAAACGACCGATGTGCTTCATGAAGATTGCATGGAATTTTTGGTTGTGTGGAGGAGGGATATGCTAGAGCTCTACGAAGATTATGTGGGTCTTTTTGCACACCATCTGAGTCACATCACTCATGTCGAGCAGACCATTCCGGGGAAAGAGTACATCACTGGGCACAAGCACCTCGCCTTCCTGATCCCCTTGGCTTCTGAACGAACCTCGGTTTCCTTGTACTCTTTCGTCGACCTTACCTTTTGTATACTGTGCCCCCCAACGCCCGTGCGGAAACGATACTCGGAAACGCGCACCTTTTTTAACTTCTCAAAGGAAGGCACGCAGGTTTTTGTCTTCAAAGTCAAGAGCCGAACAAGAGCGCGAGATTGGCTATGGCACCTCTGGTAAGTATTTTCAAGATACTTGATCGTATCTCTCTCTGACAATGCACCCGTAGGCGTCGTCTCGGTGGAAAAATACCTCCTTGCATCGACATCCGTTGTCCTGACGTTGATTTGCGCATTTCCATAGACGTCCCCACTTCAGAGGTGTTCGACTTTAACAAGGTGTATGATACATTTTGCTATAAGAACATCGTTGATTTGGTACAACGCTCGCTCTCCTCTGAACACGAGTCCTCCGGCCCGGTATCGGGGAGCTGGAAAATGATTGTAGAACGCGAGCTGCGGGCAGGCAAAAAGCTGCAGCTCGCGTGGCGATTTGGCGGGCAACTCGACTGGGTGTGGCAGGAACGCGACGTCGAGGGAAATGCGCGGACGTGGGCCGTTTTATCTGGATTGTCTCTTCGACAGGTTCGGTCGCTTGTTTTACTTGTTTAGCACGGCATTCTGATATATAGCACCGATCAACTAGGGTCTGCGGCCAGCTCATCTCGAGTTACGCATTGCGGAACATTTCCCGGATCATGTTCATCAGAAGAAGACGGGCAGGAAAATATACGAACCACCCGCTGTCGAAGGCTATCTCGACCGCGTCAAGCAGCAAGGTCGTCAACGCGTGTATCTCGTGACACACGATGGTAGCTTGTTTTCCATGCTGTCGGCAGACGCCAACCCCCCACTTCCGCCGAGCGCGCATCTTTCACGGCTGATATCGGGGGTAAAACCAAGCGTGGAGGAATATAGCCACACCCTTTTTGAAAGCGAGGTGTTGAGAGGTGCGGAGCAGATCCGGACTGCGCACGGGACCTTGGACCTCAGAAGCATCCGAGCGATCAGGAGAGCATATGAACCGCTGTCACACGACGATGGCGAGCACGTCGCGCACGACGCAGTAGATGCACGCGATGAGGGTGGACATCATGGACACGGTAAATTACACCTGCACCTCAGACGGTCATTCGATGTCGTCCTCGCTTCTGGTCTCGTCATACGCTTCGAGGTGCGCGGCGTTCATGCGTGGACAACACGTCTGTCTTTCGGATGACGTCTAAAACTGATTCCTCCGTAGGCACATTCAACGCGTGACTGCATCGAGTGGGTAACGAGGCTTCGTGCCCTCGTTGCATATTGGTCTCAGCGCCACGATGTAGACGTCAAGGACGAGATGGATGTCGCGTTTGCAGCGGGTACGCGTGCACGATTGACACCCCGAATGGTGAAATGCACCCATGGAATTGGTTATCCGTCCCCGCGGGAACCGCCCATTCAGTCCGAGTCACCGGTGTTAACGTCACTGTACAATTGGTGCCCGCTGAGTGCGTGTAGGAGTATCGTTAAAGCCGGCAGAGTGTTCACCCGAAAGGGGTTGAGGGGACAATACAAGTCAGTATATCGTCACCCACAACCACCGCCATTGACTTTTTTCTTTTTTTGTACTAGGCTCGTGCAAATGTTCCTCGTGCCCGGTCGATTGATCAAGTTTGACGTGTCCCGGACCTCGGCTCTGCACCATCGACATTCAGAAGAGATCGGGCTACTCGACGCATACGTCTGTTCGGGATATTTTGCCGCGCTCGCTCTCCGACGGAGTGAGTATAACCCCGAGGTGCCCAACCTGCCAAGACGGTACCAAGATGGCTTGGAGACGGACGAACGGGAGGAAGACGAGCTGTTCGTAATTTGGTATCGCAAGTCTTTGGCGTCGGCTGCGTCCTTGAAGGAACGGCCGAATGTGCCTGCAGGTGGTTTCCAGCCTGCACAGCCTGTACCTCGTCTTTCAAAGAGGAGTCTGAAGCTAGTCGTGTTTAGGACGAGGAGCAAGGTGGAACGGGATGCGTGGTGTTGGGCATTGGGGTGCGAGATCGAGAAGGTTGTGCGGGATAACAGAGATAGGGAACGAAGGGTGAGGAAGCGGGAGGACTGGTCGAGCTGTCAAAGTGTCCAAGGTCTCGTTGATACCCAAGTTCTCGCCAATGTGTCAACAAGCACGCTCACATTATGCGGTATATGTTACGCCCACTAGCAATAACGACTTATTCTATCACTTCATCGTCATCATTGTCACTCTCTTGCTGTCTTCGTTGTCTTCTGGCCGCAATCTTTACCCTCTTTTCTAGCCCCTTGTCCACCTTAAGTTGGTTCATTGTGATCCACTTGTTGCAACCAGATGCGGGGCAGGCCTGGCCATTCCTTCCTGCTCCTCGTAGAAACTCTTCAATGGCAGCTCGGGAATAAGAGTGACCGCACACTTGACTGTTTGTGCCAAGACACTTAGATCATATCACAACAAAGGAGACATATCACATACGACGTCATCGGATCCTCCAGAACCGTGAGTGTGATGGGACATTTGTAGTCTTGCGTAACACCACCAACTTCAAGTTCGTCTTCGTCGTCGCTGGGGTCGCCCTCCTCTGCCAAACATGATCAATAATGTGGCGTCTTGTATGTTCAATACAAACCTCTTGGAATGAATTCGTTGATGGGAGGGATCGCCTCTCCGGGATGTTGCACCTCCTGAGACCGACTGTCAACCGATGTCGTGAGGTGAGTACGGTCGACATACATATATTCCTTGTTTGAAATCGACGTATGTATTGGCGGACGCATACTTTTGGCGGGTAGTCATGTTGTTGTATTCTTCCCCTCGTCGTTCAATTTCGTTGTCATACCTCTCGAGTACTTTTTCCTGTCAAAAGAAATTACGAAACGATCAAACAAGTGATATGACAGCGTACCACCACCTCTCCACGCATGAGGGCCTGGTAGATGTTGTTCAATGTTTCTTCCTGAGCGCGCATTACGTGGTCGATATCAAGATGATCTTTCATGATGGAATCCACCTCCCCTAGCGCCTTTGATACCAGAGACTACATTAGCAATGAAACAAGCGGGGCATGACAGCATCTGCCACTTACCCCTTCAGCCTGATCAACATCCATGATGTCTGCAAGTGAGATCCCAACATCCTTGACATTCCGAAAAGCGTTTTGATGAATCTGCTTCCGTATCATTTCCCAATCTTGGGCAATGCCGAGCAACTTCGCGCCGTCCTTTTTATCCAAAGGTTGGTCTTGAAAGTTTTCAATGTCGATTCTATCGTCATCGTTGTGATTCGAGTTTGAGGGACCAGCTTCTGGAACCTCATGGTCGATCTTTCGTTTCTTTTCCTTTTTTACGGACACTGCCTTGCGGATAGGCTGTACGTCCGCCTCAGAGTCCTCTTCATTATCGACATCATCTGCTCGTCGTCCGGAGCCTTCTTCTTCTTCTATGTCTGACGAGGGAGCTCGTTGAACACGTCGACGACGGGACTTGCTAGCGACAGGCATCGAGTAACAAGTTGAGGAAGGAAAGGAAAGACAACCATCGCGACGCGACCATAGGGGACTTTTTAGGGCAGGCCTTTACGCGCTACAGAGCTTACATAATCACTCATTCACGACGCCCAAGTAGTTTCCAAGATATCTGACATGTTGTCTCTCTTTCGTGGTCTGTCTACATGGTCTCTAACATCTCCCGTCCTTGCCTCATCGCGGGCATTCAGTGCCTCTCCATTCCTCTCTGTCACTCTTAACCAGGCCATGCGTCGAAAGAAGCCCCAGAAAATCAACCCACCAAAGTCACCCCTCCTCAACATTTGCCCACAAAAGAAAGGCGTTTGCACCCAAATATTTATCATGAAACCCAAGAAACCGAATTCTGCTAAACGAAAGGTCGCCCGTGTCAAGTTGTCTAATGGGAACTCGCTCATGGCCTACATACCCGGAGAAGGCCATAATTTGCAGGAACACAGCGTGGTCATGGTGCGTGGAGGTCGTACACAGGATTTGCCCGGTGTCAGGTGCGTCTGCGACTTGTGTGTTTATGAGAAAGGATAGTGAGGCATCCTTCCGCAGGTACAAAGTTGTCCGTGGTGCATTAGACTTTGGTGGCGTCGTCGGGCGTACACAGTCGAGGAGTAAGTACGGAGGTACGTGCACTGATATACTTCTTTCTCGAGTTTGAAACTAATGCTCCCCCAGTCAAGAAGCCCAAAAACTAGGGACGGCTTTGCCGCCGGATTAGCGCAGCGATTGTGGTTCGAGGTAGACATGCTATACATCCAGAACCTCTACCTTTACAAGCGAGAATACGTCGAATTGTTGACCGGTTCGATTGGTATGCTGGGCTCGTATTTCCTTGCGTTCTTCGACTTCTTGTTGAGCCGCTAAGCATGGTTGCCGTGCAACCCGCCCTCGATTTCAGACTCGGGCTGTCGTTTGAACCAAATGCGAAGGCACGCAGCATCTGATTGATCCCGTGCGTCGAATGAGCCGAGATTAATATTAGCGCAGTGATGGGTGGGGTAAAGAAATGGAGGCTGTTCCAGAGAATGCGGGGACTGCGGTGGTTGTGAGGTGGGTGTGAACAAATACGTCCCTGAGCGGGTGCGTATGTTCGTAGGTCGCGATGCGGGTTGATTATCTTGCATAGATGGTTAGGTTACCCGCAAATAGTCGGAAAAATTACATGCGGCGTGTGGAACTGGGTGTCCGTCATCACTCTTGCGGGGCAAGTCCGTTTTCACAACCTTTTGCAGGAAGTTAACATTTCTATGCAAAGGCTCCTGCCAGTCGCCGTGTCCGATGCAATGTGTAATCTGGACGCTTCCAGAAGTCGTACCCTGGCGTGCCAACGTGAACGTGGCGGATCCCCGGCCCATTGCATGGCGCGTGATGCAATCTATTACTATCAGCGATGCGGTGTATCAGAGGGGTGTGACCGCGGCACGACTTGAGAGTTGAGATAGTTCTTTCCTTTGGGGTGTGAGGAAGACACCTGACCATTTTCCAAGTTAGTGGTTCTCAGGACCACAGCGAATGGTTGGTAGATATGAACTTGATATGTCTCGCCCCCCTCCCGTCAAGCACGACATTTTGTGCTCCACCTAGTGCTTCTTTTCCTCTCAAGGTGAACAACTACTTGATCTTGCGAATTTATCCTGACCGTTGATCATCCTTAGGTACCCTCTTCTTCCTCCCATTTCCAAGATTCAAGATGGAACAGAGTGACACCGAATCTCCTTTTCTGGAGAAAAAATCCTCGAAATCTTCGTCCTGGTCTGCGGACTTCTTCGTCATCTATCCTTCCGTCCTCCTAGTCTTGGTATCTATCGCCCTCGTTGCCATTATATTCGTGTCTGAGTATGCTGGAGAACCTGAAATGGCCTTCCAGTTGCAGCCCCTGCAGCGGATAATATCGACATCCTCCCTAACCGCCACGTCGGTGATGATAATGGTGGTTGGAAAACGATACGTGCTCTTCAAACTCACCAGGGGAGGTCTGCGCAGCCAAAGAGTCGCCTTCTACAGTGACCTCAGCATCCGGCCCATGGCCAAGTATTTGGTATCACGTGGAGTGGAGTTGCCCTTGCTTGGTTTAATGGCCGTTTGGTTGTTGGCTTGGGCTACAGGTTTAACAGTGAACGACAGTTGGACGATGGGGTCCGTGTTAAAGCCCATCTCCATGCCAATACTTTCTGGTCCATTCCATCAATCGAGTTCAAATTCTTCCTCGGTCACCCCAGCGGTTGAACAATTGACCCTCGTCATGTCATGGTCGTGTCTCGGGTTGATGGACATCGTCGGGGTTATGAATGTCACTGGTGCCAATACAGGCCCGAACCATCCAATGGGGACAATCTACTACCCTCCTCCACTGCATGTGTACGAATACAGCAACCTTTCCTTCTCCATACCTACGACGATAAATGGCTTTAATATTTCCCTGGAACAGCTCTCCTCAGTCCCACCCACTGCTTCGAATCTTACTAGTACCTGCCTAAAAACTGCGCAGCTTCCTTTCGAACTATGGTACGACACATCTGATAATCAGACACTTTCCATCGTCGTCGTCGACCAACATATCGTCAACTCGACCTTTCGGATCAGTGCTAATTCGATCATCATGGGTGGCACACTCTCCTCCAATGGCACCCGGAAAGAGTTTGCACTGAATGGGACGTCGTGGCCCAACGTGTCGACAGGTAATGGGTGGGCTAAAGATATTATGAACGTAATTTGCAACACCACCTCAATGCTATCCGGTTGTGACTCGGGCTCGTCTTTCCTCACATTTGCGACTCAGTTTTACTCCTACTCCGATTCGGGTTCAATAAACTTTGGTCTTGCCGATGTGAACGAGCGCTACTGGAGTTCGGTCCTGAACATGGCGCTTGGCGCTTACAGTTCTGCCATGTTCACAAACAGTTCGGGAACTGTTTTCGTGACGGAGCAGGGCGTTCGATTCACGTTAACTTATGGGACATACATTCTCCTTGCCAATATCGTTGTATCGATCATCATGTTGATCATCATGGTGAGGCTGCGCCAAGCCAGCCATCTGGGGCCGGATTTCCTCAACTCGACACGGTTGCTCTTGGACCCGCTGAAGAAGCCAGAATTATTCAACGCATCCCTGCAAACGACTGTGGATGCGCGTGGAGATCCGTACATGCTCGTGAAGGACAACGCGTTTTTGGTCGAAGCGCACAACAGGGAGAGTGGGTGGATGAAATGGCTCGGAAAATTTGGCCTACGGAAACGAAGCCATGAGCCAATCGAACTTGACGGTGACCCCTCCGGCGAAAGCCCAAAATGTAATCAGTAATGTCGAGGATTACCAGGTATTTGTTGAGTGAGATATTATGAATTTCCTTGGATTTATTTATCTTTTTTTTTTTTAATTCAAAGGCATGTCATGCAACAAATATCGGTCTCGATCCCAATCCTTAATTCGAGGCAAGCGCGCGCGCAGTCGGTGACACGCGTCGCTACAATTTCTTTATATCTTTGTAACTTTGATGTGCTACGATACGCTAACTACGTCGCAACGCGACCTTGGTTTCTTTCGTTCTTAGTCTCCACCTCGTCTCTTTTCGTAGTCCGTCACCTCAGTCCGTTGTTTTCTTGCACACGATTGAGATGAGTTATTTAGCCCTCTTTTTGTTACCTATCGAGACTTACCCGTACCGGTACCGTAGTTCGCTGTCTCTTGATAGCCGTTAAGTATTTCTACCATTGTGTCAATTGTTGCTTACATAAGATATATGAATGAAAACGGTAGTGGCTGTGTCAATATTTCGACATGTCTATTCTCCAACTGGCGCGTTCTTTGCGTGCACTACGTGTCCACGGAGTACGATGGAGCTCGACGCAAGGCACTCCACAAAATGTTCTTCCCGCTATCCCTATCTCAAGCTCAGCCACAAAGTCTCGAAAGCGACCTCATCTCGGTATCAGCGTTGACCCGAACCATGGTCTTTGGGCTTTTTTCCGGAGAACGGAGGTGGATGGTGTAGTGAAACACGAATCACTAGAGGCGAGAGAGTCGCTCACCGAATCTGGCGCGCATTGTTTTGATTGGATTCACGTTGCACGCGGGCTGATTTTGTCTGGTAGGACGACCCTGGCATGCTGCCGAACTCAGACGCAAGAGCTTCAGGGATTTGCATACCTTGTGGCATGTTCTTTTGCGCGAACGTAACATACTCGCGACGCAACGCGAGGAGGCACGGAGAATGGGTATCCAAAACTCGGAGGCACTCGCCGCTCCGATCATGGACCGAATGGTTGGTCATTTCTCTAACCTCTTCGTTTACTCGCTCAACTCATGCCGGTCACATTCAGTGTCGCAAGACGATGGCACGTTTAAAGTTTGTTCTCAACGAGCGGCGGCTGCACTATGAGAAAGTATCTCACGAGGGCGTTATGTCTCAGGAGGAATTGATGAAGGTTCCCGAGCCACCCGTTGGTCGGATGACACGAAGGGAGAGGACGGCAGCACGACGCAAAGCTTCGTCATCACCTGAACCGAGCACAGAGTGACTTCACAAGGAATCGTACTAGCTGTGTTCAATAAAACCTTTTTGACACGGATGCTAACTGATTTGAACGCTATGCCCACGTGCTCGCTCCCAATCCATCATCGCCTGCGAGATCCGACAGTGTTTGATAGAGGGGCTTTCGTACATATCTATTTGTCGCCTCCCGCGCCTGAGGAGATGCTCGATCGCAGCGACATTGCGAGGGGATACTGAGGATGCCTGGGTGTGAAATGTGTAGCGCACGAAGAGGGAGAAGTTGGGTTGGGCTTGCGGTGGTTTCGTTCGCACCATGCGAAGTGCGCTAGTGGAGATATGAGCTTGAGAGATGACGAGGTTGGACAGGACTCGCCGTCTGTACAGGGCGAGGACCTCCCTCTGCAACCCGGACGTCCTGGAAGACATGACGCAACGTTGTATGGGGGTCCCACGCTTAGTCGAGGTTTTCTTGGTCCTGTCACTGTGTCCCCTCGACACCGCCGGCTATTGGGCCGAACTGGGATCGAACTGACTTGCTATGATCGCGTTTAGAAAATGTCGTGGAACGTGGCAGCGATACCATGCTACAGCGATTCGTGGCTTTTCTGCGGGTACCAGCCTGAGGGCTGGTTCGCAGACTGGGACGTCAAATCCAACGCAATACTGCCAGGATCTCGTTCGGAAACACGACTATGAGGGATACCTCACCTCCCAGTTCTACCCTCGGGAATACCAAAGTGCGTTTTACGCACTCAGGGCCTTCTACGTGCGTACATGTATGTCGTACCATCGAGTTACTGAAGTTTTTCTACACTAGATCGAGTTGTCCATGATAAAAGAAAGTGTGTCACAAACAACGTTCGGACAAGCCCGCCTTGTGTTTTGGAGAGACGCCGTGAAAGACATATTTGCTGTAAGTCACGCGCTGGGTGTGTTGGATTTAATCCATGTTCCTGTAGAATAAGCCTCCGCGGCATCCCATTGCGCTTGGGCTCCAGGAGGCCACACAGAGGAGCCGCCTGGCGCCATACCACTTCCAGAGGATCATCGAAGCCCGGGTCGGTTTTGCACCAGACTAGGTTTACTCTCAAGATTGATGTTGTACAGGAGCAAGAGTTGCACGTTCAGTCACACCTCACCGTGGAATCGATGACCTCGCATGCCGAGTCCACAGCATCGACGTTCTTGTATCTCCTACTCTCGCTGCTGAATCTCCCGTCCGCCACGCTGTCGCATGCGGCGTCCCATGTCGGTGTCGCCCAGTCGATCACGACGTTGCTGCGTGCCTTTCCGTTCCATGCATCCAAGGGGACGATTGTCATCCCGGCCGAGATTACAGCCAAGCACGGCGTGAACCAGCAAGAGGTGCTCACCAAAGGAGGGAGTAGCAAGGGACTAGAAGACGCAGTGTTTGAGCTGGCCACGATTGCTAATGACAATTTGCTAACTGCGCGGCGCATGTTGGGAGGCAAGGTGCCACAGGAGGCGATGCCGGTGTTCGCAGCAGCGGTGTGTTGGATGGCTGACCTGTGTTGCGTGTGCTGATTGACTGCAGATACCGGTTGCGTCGTTATTGGGTCGATTGGAGGAGGTGGATTTCGATGTGTATGATAGCAGATTGCAGGTCCGGGATTGGAAGTTGGCCTGGCGAGTTTGGAGGGGTTACTATAAGAGGACTTTCTGAGGGTATGCCGGCATGGTGATCTGGCTGTAACTAGTCTTTAATTGCGACACAGAAACGGGCCTTTTGATAATTTTTAAAAATCTTTTTCCTGCTCTACCACCGACTGCAAGTCGTCGTGGCTGCGAGTCTGCGGGGTCCGCCAAGATGTGCGCGAAGTAGTGCTCAAATTTGGAAGTCCGATAGTCGTAGCATCGAGTGGCCTGCACAACAGCTTGACACCAGACCACCACCCTCCCAAACAAAGTGCGCGCTCTCCTCCTCTCCTCCTTCCCCGCCCCCCCTCGACCAAATCATTCCCGATTTTTCTTCCCATTGTCTTCTCGGGCTCACCCCATCGTCGTGCACCCATGGAGCGTCTATGCGGTGCGTTTTCCCGACGGTGCGACTCACTTCACATCTCCTTAGCATTCATCCAGACGATATCATCCATCTCATCATCTACGAACTTAACGATCCCACCGCCCTCACCCTCACCTCGAAACGCTTTCTCCGCGTCTCAAAGGATCCCTATGTTCGCGCCCACTACTTTCTCCATCGATACGGTCACATGGACGCCATGTTTTGGGCTCTAGGCAGAGGCAGAGTCCTTAGCGACCAAGTCATCGACGTACGTTTTCTATACCATCTTCTTCTCTCACCCCGTTGAATATATGCACTCTTCCTAGATCCTGGTATCAAGTGGCGCCTATGTATCTCGCTACATCATCCAGCTCGCCATCCATCACTACTTTCGTTCTGCAAGTCATTTTATCAAGACTCCATGGGTCAGGTCAATACCTCTCCCAGTGTTCACGCATTTTATGAAGGTCACTTCGGCGTTGTTCGATGACATACCTCTGGGAAAGAACGAAGACGACGGTTACATTTTTCATTCCTTTCTCAAGGAGAGCAGGCTCCCTCAGGATTTGAAGACTACAGGTTGGGCAGACGTGCGCGAGATTCTGGAAAAATACAAAGTGTGTTCTCCATTTGCTGTAACCGTTCGTCTGTAACTCGTGTCTAGTTCATACCATTCAGTATGAAGGTGTGCGATTTTATTTCCAGTCTTTCTGTTGCTCATAAGATGATTACCTAGGATCCTTTGATGGCTCAGCTACCGATTGCACTCGCCATCGAACCAAGGCTACTACCGTATGCCGAGGCCAATGGATTCCGCATGGATCCAAAGGTACCCGAGAACTTGTTTCAATTCACCGCATTCTCACTCTACGTAAATTAGTACCGTGACTTTGTCTTCCGCAAGATGTTCGAAAAGCAAGCGCTCAATGGCGGCGATCGAACTGACGACATTGTCCGAAACGTCCGGGAGCTGAAACGCTTAGATCCAAGGTAGCTTTCAATTCATTCCGGACAGGACACAATATTCATGCATGGCTGGACAGGATGTTTTTGAGTCGTACGGTGGCGGCAGAAATATGCATGGAGGCTAAGAGCAATGAATCCGCATATCGAGCTCTTAAGGCGCTTGATCGTTCGGGAGAGCTTTTGTTCAAACTCGGGTAAGTCACTTTGGTCAATTCCCCATCGTGTGGTTGCTTATCGCTATCAGTCCTGCTGTAACGGAGTTGATGAAGGTGAGGCTGTGAAGTGAGGTTCTCGAAGCGCGTGTTCACCTGCTTCTTTTTAGCTATTTGTGAAATCGCGTTCCATCACATCCACATACACGATTAATGTCTTGCGTCAACTCTACACCGATTTCCCAACTACTGACCCAACGGTCCGAGTTGTTATGCTTTTAACCGTATGCTTGTCTGATGGCACGTGGGGTCTCTCTGCTACGCATGAAGCCATCACATCATTCCACGGCAAATTAGAAGCAATCGGTCTATTGCCTTTGATGAAGGACGATTTGTTTAATATTATGATCAACCCTTTTGTGGAGAAGCATGCTCTTCTACTCGAGTATGCCAAAGAGGAGATGGGTATGAGTGTGAAAGATATTAAGGCCCTCGCCCAAGACGTTGCAATCAGATGTTTAGAGATTGGGAGCAAGGTAAGAAGACCCTTTAGTGAGGAATTTCATCTACTCACCACTCTTAGGGCAAGACTCTGCGTAAGCTTGCCGAATTCTATTCTCTTCACGCCGCCCTTTCAGATGCAGCTGGGAGGCGATATTCGCTATCACTGGACGACCTGCCTCCAGTGGAAGACGAAAAGGCATGCGCTGCGTATGAAGCCGTGCTGTGTCGAGACTTTAGTAATGTGAAGATGATCCGAGCCAACTCGAGTGGGTCGTCGAATCAGGGTTCATCGGGTACCAGTGAATCGGCAGACGCCGAAATGGAAGCTCAGGAAGATGACTCTCGTGAACTGGTGGTCGTTGAGGAACTAGAAGAAGTACCTGCTATTGGCGATGGTCCCGATCTGGTTCGCAGTTGCCCATATTACGTGCTGGTGTTCTTGCGTTGAACTATCTGTAGGGCGCCATAGGACAAGATACCTTGTCTGCCATGATCCGTCAAGACGAGATGGCACCTACTCGATCACGTAGACGGTCGTACTACTACAGCATCTATGGCGCTGATGTGAACGGAAAATTGGACTTTCCCATCGGTGAGTGCCCCCTGGGCACCTCTTCAGGCTGACAGTATTAATAAATTACCAGAGTCTTTGCCGGTTGGTAGGTGGGCCAAGGAGCATTACGACCCATACAGTGCTATGATGGCGGTATTCATGACCCATGCTGTAATTAACAATAATACCACCGTACGTTCAGAGTTTGTTCCCTTGTGGGCTACGCTCAAATATACTTTTCTAGCTCCTACATCTCTATCTTTCCCCAGCCGGTGTGGGTTATACAATTACGCCAACTCATGTCCCCATAACTCTCAAACATTTCAAGTTACTGGCACATCTAGGTCGAGCTCCCGTGAGCATCATGTACCACACGGTTGGTTTCAGCATTAAATTCTATTGACAGAATTGGTGTCTTTATCATGAAATCGAGTTCGGAGCCGAGTTCTTTTTCGGTGAAGAAGACTATCTTTCCAAACAAGCCTCTCCGGATACCAAGCGCTCTTGTAAATCACGTATAAAGGCGAATGATATAAAGAAGGAAACCAGTCCTCCGGCCCTGTCCCGTTCAATGTGTCATGCTGGGCTCTCGACATTATCGCAGGCAAGCACTTCCCCCCGGCCACCTCGAAGACGACCGAGAAGGTCCACAGCTGCGGCGGTGACATCTTATACCATTCCTGATTCCGACGATGAAGCAATTGTGGAGGACGATGGGGAGAACGCGATGATGGTCCTCTTAAGCATGCAGGCGAAGAAGCGGAAGGTAGAGTCAAACCTTCAACGGTGGATCAAACACTTGTCTGCCCTTCTCGTGGATGAGCAACGGAAGGTACATACCAACTCTCGAAGTTTTCATCGGGGCCCTGATCGCAATCATGTAGTACAAGGACAGACGGAGGCGTCAAGACAGGAGTGTGGACGGTAAGCGACGAGTCATGAAGGTGAGCAACAGTTTCCATCGACTACTTTAGGGATTTCACTCATCTCTTCTTCAAAGACGGAATTCCACAAATCTCTCATCATCCACCTTCGTTCCTTGCGCAAAGTCGATCTTGATAAGCGTAAGCAACTTTATGGTTCTGACGTCGCGGAGGAAGACTACAGTGACGATGACGACGACGACGAGTATCAAAACGTGCGCGTCACAAAACGGCGGCGCATATCCAGTTGAGCCCATGGACACGTGAAGCGCAAGGATGTTCATACGTACGCAACTATAACTGTACTCTTTCATTCCCATAATTCCCTTTGCTAGATTCATCCTAATAAATGTTATCGTTGTGCAGATCATAGATAGTGTGTACAATGAAGTAAGATTAGGTGCGCATTGGTCGATTTACAAATCCTCCTCCCACCATCATGGCCCACAGTCGAGATGTGCAAAAAAAACGACATTTGCCTCCTGAGACCTCAACTGAGACCGCTTCACTTCGCCGTTTCTGAATCAAACCGAATGGTTCTAATCTTTGTTTGTTTGTGTCGAGAAGGGAGGGAGAAAGGCACCAGTTTTCAATGCTCGGAAGACCAGAAGACCGGCCACCATGAGTAGGGCCAAGAACTTGGCAACGATGCGTGTCACAAACTTCCTCCACTGGCAACACCTACACCTTGTGAGTCTTTTCTTGCGAAAACTTACCGATTCAGACTACTCTTGCCACAACTTCCAAGGTTCCTACAGGCACGCTTTTTCGGGTCTGGGGGCCTGGTCGCCAGTGCGCGTGCATGTTGTACATTCATTAGCATCTACGGCACGGTGCCGTGTTCTTGTGCTTTGAACTTGAAGCTGAACACACCTGAACTGATTCGGAATCCATTTTTTCTGTCATCATGATGTGCATGTGCTGTATGCATCGCACACTACGTAGTGCAAGCTTTGATGTCGGATTCACTTTTTATTGTCCTGAATGCCTCGTCGGAACGCGACGTTTGAGCGAGTTGCCAGTGAGTATCTGATATCAAGAGTCATTCAAGTTGACTGAATGAGAACTGAACTTGAACTGTGATGTCACTCTTGTCACGCATCTCAACAAAACAACACGAACTCACTCCGATTCTCGTAAAATAAGTAAATATGAATCGGTTTCGCCTGCTCTAGGTGTAATATTCACCAAGCTAGCTTTGGTTAATTGTCAAACGGTAACATGCCATTTTACCGACTACGTACTCTTCTACAGTCACGGACTGTAACTCACGGTGAGCCGACGTCAGCCCATCGCCAGTCGGTTGCAGCAACATCCGAGTTGACTCTCGAAGACCAGGATTCGAACGGGTCTAATTTCACGTGGGTAGTAAACCGGCGGGGGTGCACGGAAATGAAATCTTTTGTAACAACTTCATATGATGATGATGATCACCTACTGGCTGTGCTACAACATAAGCATGGCCCAGGAATGATGGGGCTATGACCAGACCAGTCGCCAAGAGGGTTCTATTCTGACGAGCCTGGCTGTATGGCCGCATTCAGCGGAGAGCTAAGTACGATTCACACCGGCCTGTACTTATTTATTCTGACTGGGTCCCAAAAGAATCTTATGCAATGTGATGATTCGGATATGGACCTCAACGCCTCCGAATGTGGCGGCTGCCTTCGAGTAAGTACACTGTACGACTGTCCTAACTCTTCATGGGTAATATTGCTGCATGCTGCCATCAAGAAAGGTTCTGCTGCTTGACGGGGGTAGGTCGGTTTTTCAGGAGCCTATTGCCCTACACGGAGCACCCAAACCCTTTTGGGTGACATCGCTTAGTATGTGCTACAACCGATGTCAGAAGCATCACAGGCAGTGAAATCTCAAGCTTGTACTTATTATTACTTGATGGCTCAGCCCTCAACGACCGACCGAGTATTCCCTTTGAGCATGATGATGTTTCAGTTCATGGCTCATAAAATAGGATCCAGACAGATACATCGATGAAATCCCACCTCACATGTTCCGAACATCTATGGGTTTGCCTGTATATCATGAACCATAATGTGCCTTCTATCAAAGTTCTTGAGGACATTGCGGATTCTACTGTGGATCTTACTGCCAAAGAGTATGCTAGGATATTGAGGAAGATAGATTGGAATATCCTCCCTCTTATCTCGGCTTTGTATTTTTTTGCTCTGATGTGAGTCACGTTCAAGTTATCCGAATTTATCGTTTGACCAATATCTTGCCTTCAGAGACCGTTTTAATATCGGCGAGTACTATCCTGCATCTTCAATCTGTCGCACTCATGCCGAGTTGTAGCCTTCGCCACAGTCGCAGGCATGTCGACTGACTTGAATCTTGTTGGACTTCGATACAACATTGTTTCTGCGCTCTTTTTTGTGCGCATCTACATTCTATCCATATCTGTGGCGTACAGTTAACAGTTACTTAGGTTCCATACGTCCTCCTGCAAGTCCCATCGTGCGTCAAGGTAACCTACACAATGAATGTGTGAACTAAATAGAATCCATAGGAATATACTCCTAAAGCTCATTCGCCCTTCTAAATGGTGTAAGTAATCACCTTTTCCGAGTCAAGGCAGTTTTGGATGCTCATCTACAATGCCTTACATAGTACCTGCAATCGCTTTTTTTTTCGGTTCTGTCGCGACTTTGACGTGTCTCGTGAGCACATATCATGGATTCCTTGTGTAAGAATATGAAAAAAAATAGTGATGGAAGGTCACTCATACTCGTTTCAATCATATGCAATGCCCGATTTTTCCTCGGCCTGACAGAGGCTGGATTAGTCCTAGGCTTAGTGTTCTATATTTCGTTATGGTATTTTGGCGTAAGACCACTTTCTTGATTCACTATAACATCCCACTTACACACCCAAAGTTACGGTATTGTTAAAATGGAAGGGTAGGTCGTACTTTGGAAATGTATGTTCTCTCATCGTCAAGCTTGTTTCTCCTCGCAGGATTGATGGTCTCCATGGCTGGCAATGGCTGGTAAGTCGTTATTGTAGTTCTGTGACACGATGCACCCGTCCAGAGTTATTAGTTCTGCCTTGATGGTCTCGGTAAGCTTCTACTCGGCTTCAACTTGATGATAAATTGACATGCACCTTCACAGCTACCGTTGCAGTCGCATCCGCAGCCTTCTTCTTGATGCTTGATATTCGTGTATCCACGCATCTAGTCTTTATCATTACTTACTTCTGATAAGCGCCCAGAAACTGCGAAATTTTTAACGGAAGCAGAACGCCGTTATGTCATTGAAATGTTGAAAGTGGACTCGCAAGGTCTTGCTACACATTATGACTCTGGGTTTATTTTACAGGCCCTAAAGGATTATAAAATCTATCTTCAATTTTTCATATGCATTGGGTATGTGGAGCTTTATGCACCCGACTAGTTTTTCTCATCTGTATCGGCTAGCCTGGCGATCCCTGATTATGGAACTGCACTCTTCCTGCCAACTATAATTCATGATCTCGGATATTCTGCTGCCAATGCCCAGCTGCTCACCGTCCCTCCCTCTGTTGCAGGTGCTATAACCACTATTATTGTGGGGATGTTTTCCGACAGGCTCCGAATTCGCGGACCGTTCGTGATTTTTTGTGCATTCACCGCCATAATGGGATATGTTGTCCTATACACCCAAACGAGTCCTGGTGTCGGGTATTTCGGAACTGTGCTTGTCACCATGGGTCTTTCTCCATGCTTACCTATTGACCTCGCATGGATCGGTGAAAATGCCGGAGGGGAGGTCAAGCGCAGCGTTGCCCTTGCAATGGTCCTCGGATTTGCAAGCTTAGGAGGGTGAGTGATGTGATTTTGTCTCCGATCTGACATGTCATGTTCTGATGGAAATATTTTAGAATATGTGCTGCTTTTATTTTCTTTGATCCACCACGGTTTCATGTTGGTCTTGCAGTAATCATGGGCTGTTTGACTATGACATGCGTCTCTTCTTGATGTTTTTGATTTGCGTGTTTTGTTGACGGCCTGCTAGGATTCTGCTGTCTCTGGTTGTGATGTGGGATTGTAAGAGATTGAACAAGGAAAAAGAGCTTACGTGCGGTGAACGTGGACTTACTGATGATGACAACGGTGAATTTAGGGAGCTTGGAGATGACAGTCCCCTATTCAGATACATCCTTTAGTCTAAGATCGACTCGGACTCGTCTTTGTGCACAGTTTGTGGCCCTGTAGCTTTATCCGTGTCTTTATATTAGATTTACGGCAAGAATTATCAGTTTGTTTTACATGTGTATTAGTACAGTTCACGCGCTGATGACGCATTTCCATTGCGTATTGTTCTACTTGACGTTGTTACGAAGTGCGTCGGAAAGATTTGAGTCTAAGCGTGAGGTATTATGCATCGCCACGGGCCCTCGGCCTCGAGAGCCATGCATTGATCAGATTGATGATGATTCAGAACAGCCATGACTGGCAATAATGCACTAAATTAATAAACGTTTCAACGATGTCGAAGAGTGCTCAGTAGTAAGTATTGAGTCATGACACGGATTCGGAGCAGAGCCCAGGAAGCGCGTCTGAGACAGTTGAGTCGGATTACCACCACGATTCCCAGCCTCCGGTTCAACGTTCAACTTGAAGGGGGGAACTCCGACTCGTTGATCCGCGCCAGTCAGAACAAGTTCCGACTCCGCACCCTGACGAAATTCTATACACCCCTCTCCCCGTTGCTCCAACCCGTGACATATTCATAACCCATCGTGAATGTAATAACTGATATGCATCCGAGTCGGTTCCTCGTTGTCAAAACTTAAAGTGTCCTGTAGTCCAGATTAAGTAAAGACCCAGATCGCGGGTCAGAGAGCTTAGGAAGAATGAACTGTTGGAAGTCATCCTACCATCTCTCGTTAGTTGTTTTTTGCAAGCTCTTCTCCTGACGGAGCCCGCTGACTCGGATATCTTGTCGTTATGATAGATTTCGCGGTGCAGCGCCCAACAGTGAGCCTTGGCTATGTAAACTTCTCTAGCACGTGACACTTGCCAGTCCGATACCTACATAGGAAGGCTGATCGATCGCTGATTATCCCCGGGTCTCTCCGCGACAACTGAGGTGAGTCGCTGCCTTTTCTTCTTGTCAGATCGCTTGCTCATTGACTCATCAACTAGTTTGACACCTCGTAGACCTACCTGAACAACATTTAGCTAGAGGCGCATCATGCAGCCCCGCGTCCGAGTGCCGAGTCATGTCTCTACTAAACCAGAAGCAGCCATGCCAATTTTCAATCTACTACATTTTGTCGACTCAGAGACGGTGGAGTGTGGTTATCGTCTACCTACCTAGTAAGCCCCACAACTGGTTGTCGTTTTCACAGTTGCCCAATGCCTACCGGAGATGGCAACATTTTTAACGGAAGCAGAACGATGTTATGTCATCGAATTGCTGAAGGCGGACACGCAGGATCTTGCTACGCATCATGACTCTGGATTTATCTTACAGGCTCTCAAGGATTATAGTCTATCTTCCATCTTTCATATGCATTGGGTATGTGGATCCATACAGGATTCTGTGCACCCGAGTGGTTTTTCTCATCTGTATCGGCTAGCTTGGTGATCCCTGGTTATGGAACTGCACTCTTCCTGCCAACTATAATTCATGATCTCGGATATTCTGCTGCCAATGCTCAACTCCTTACTGTTCCTTTCTATGTTGCAGGTGCTATAACCACTATTCTTGTTGGGATGTTTTCTGGCAGGCTCCGAATCGTGATTTTTTGTGCATTCACTGCGATGATGGGATATATTGTCCTATACACCCAAAGGAGTCCTGATGTCGGGTATTTCGGAACTGTGCTTGTCTACATGGGCCTGCCTCCTTGTCTACCTATTGTTCTCGCATGGATCGGTGCATACACTGGAGGTGAGGTCAAGCGCAGCGTTGCCATTGCAATGGTCCTCGGATTTGCAAACTTAGGAGGGTGAGTGACATGAATTCGTTTTTAGTATTTCATGATTTGATGGAAGTATCTTAGAATATGTGCTGCTTTTATTTTCTTTGATCCACCATGGTTCCATGTCGGTCTCAATATCATCATGGGATGTTTATCTATGACGTGTGGCTCTTCTTGATGCTTTTGATTTGCGTGTTTTGTTGACGGCCCCCTAGGATTCTGCTGTCTCTGGTTGCGACGTGCGGTGAACGTGGGCTTAGTGGTGATGACAATAGAGAATTCAAGGAGCTTGGAGATGACAATCCCCTGTGCCGATACGCTTAGAGATTGACACATCTTTGTGCGCAGTTTCTAGTTCTGTAACTTTATCAATGTTTTTATTGGACAGATCACCCGCTGATAATGCATTTTGTGTGCCAAAAATCTCATCGTGTACTATCATGCTACTAGACGTCGAAGTTCGCCGGGAGAGTTCGAGTTTACAGTGGGCAAGTGTGAGGTATAATATACACCGTTATTTCTGTGCACCCTCGAGCCTGAGGGCCATGCCATGCATTGATCAGATCGGTGACTCGGATTTGAACGGCGCAGTCAGTGAAACGTGATGCACTATTAAAGTTTCAACGATGTCGATGAGTAGTACGCGTACACGCGACAGGATGTACCATTGACACTTCCCGATCGACATCCCGGATCCCGCGAAGGGTTTATTGTAGGGCGCTTGTCTGTATCGGCTGTCGGAGACAAGAGCGCTGCCGTCCAGACTCTGATAACTCACACCGCCAGCGATGGCAATTCGCCAGATATTTCATTGTGCCATTGGAGTGAATTCGGCCCCGGGTGATGTGAGAAATGAACAATGCTGAAACGGCGGACAGGGTAGTCTGTAACTGGTTTCATATGTGAATACTGTGTTTCACTAGTTTATAGTGCAATGCAGAAATTGGTTTCGGTTTCACAATCGAACATCATGATTCACCAGTGCATTGCAGTCTTTCAAGTTGATCAGAATCAAGTTACCGAGTCCTAAACACGCGCATGTAACTATCTCGGCTTGACTTAGCTCCTAAGTTCTAACCGGACTGACTCACGTTCGTCCCCAGTGGTCACCAGTCACCGATCAATCAATCATCGGTTTGCCCTTCCTTTTTCGCGTGGCTTCGAGTTGGATAACTCGTGGCAAAAATCCCGCGCTATTTCATAAGTAAGTACAACTTGAAGATGCATGGCCCGCTTGAATCCGCAGCCTGACTTGCGATTTCCAGTTCCCGTGCACTATGACGGGCCGTAACATTTTCGAGAACTCTGAGAGCCTTGATAGAAGGCATAGGGTGATGGTATTCGTGTTGGTACTGACAAACTATATATCGCTAGAAAGTAATCAACGGATTCTGAAACGGGCCTAACGACGCTCCAAAATATATGCTCAGAGCATGAATTCCTTGGGGGCTTGTTGAAACATCGGGTCATAGTGAGTTATTTCAAGCCATGCATATTTCCGTGATCAGATGATCTGAAGTATCGCATATATTATCGGATGATTTCAAGCCCGTGTTTCAACCCAACTCCTTACAACGCGAATTGGGCTGGAAGTACCAAATATAAGACCGTCAGGGAGGGAGACAATGGCCCCAGTAAACTCCAAAATTCGAGTCATCTACTACTTTGCATGAAAAGTTGATCATCGCCCATTCCACCGTGCCATGTTCGTTCTTGCTGTGCTTTTATCTTTGTTCTTTGTCCATCCTTCTCTATCCGACCTGATCGATAGCCCATTTTCTTCCGTCCTTCTGTCCACGGAGTCCTCCATACCACTATCCAGAAGGGACTCGACTAAATATGTCGTGGTCCATTTCATGGTCGGAAACACCTACCCTTACACCCAAGACAATTGGCAGTCCGATATTGTTCTTGCCTCCCAGAATGGAATCGACGCTTTCGCGCTCAACGTGGGAGTAGATTCCTGGCAGCCCCAACAGGTCGCATATGCGTGAGTGCGGGACCGTAGTTTCTCAACTCAGGCTCATCCTCGACCAGATACCAGGCTGCTCTGGAATCCAATACAGGCTTCAAGCTTTTCTTGTCCTTCGACATGACGTGCGTCCTCCCCTGTTTGCTGTGATATTGTTTTCACATCCACCATTAGCTCTCTCCCTTGTACCACTGCAGATGACGCTGTTATACTCCAAAATTACATTACCACATACGCCGCCCATCCTAACCAATTCATCTACAACAATCAAATCTTGGCTGCAACCTTTTCTGGAGAGTCTTGCTTATTTGGTCAGGACTCAGTTCAATCGGGATGGTCAACCCAATTTTTGCAGCAGTTGTCGGGCCACAATTCTGTCTACTTTATTCCCTCCTTTTTCGTGGCCTCGTCCGAGTTCCAGAATTTCAGTTCCATCATCAATGGAATGATGAACGTAAGTGTCATTCTCGCGAAGTTTATTATTCCACCTCATACCTTTTCCGTTCTAGTGGAACTCCGCATGGCCCACACAACTCACATCAAATTCTGTTTCCTCCTATGATCCTACTACACTCAGTTCGCTTTCAGTTTATGTTGGGGCCACGACAACCGATGAAGATTATCTCAGTGCTTTGGGTCCTATAGGTGCAACCTACATTCCTACGGTATCCCCTTGGTTCTTCACACACTATAGCCCACAGACTTACAACAAGAATGTGAGTTGCCTACCACCAGCGACAGATCATTTCTAACCCCGTCTCATTTCTAGTGGATATACCTGAGTGATGACCATCTATATGTGACGCGCTGGCAAAATCTAATCGGAATCCGCGACCAATTCGATATTCTTCAGATCAACACTTGGAATGATTTTGGGGAATCACATTACATTGGTCCTATTGAGGGCGCACAACCAAATAGCCAGGCATGGGTGGATGGGTTTGACCATACCGGTGGGTTCTGCCACGTTTTCTAATCGTGTCTCAGCGCTGACTTATGTTCTCAAGCATGGCTCGGGATGACGTGGTATTTCGCTAGCGCGTTCAAGACGGGGACTTACCCAACCATTCCAAAGGACCAGATCTTTATGTGGTGTCGTCCCCACCCAGCTTTTGCTTCTGCACCCGATTCAGTCGGTCGACCTGCCAATTATCAGATCGTGAGTTCTCTTCTCGGTGGTCATGCCTTTTCGGTCTGAGCTTTCCTTCATTATCATAGACAATGGACGCGATTTGGGTGGTTGTTTTCGCGACTTGTGAAGCGACTGTCATACTTTCAACATCAGCGACTGAGGGTCTGACACAGACGTTTGAAGTTACAGCTGGTATGACAAAGCTTTCGCTCGGTATACCCCCTGGCGGGTATATGCAAGCAGTGCTTGAAAGGAATGGTCAAGTCGTCATTGACCTCCAGCCAGTGAACTTCACTTTCAATCCAACACCACCTTCATACAACTACAATGCTTTTGTCGTTGCTTCACCTTGATTTTTGCGGGATGCAGAAGAAAATGACACAATTCTTACTCCTCGTACTCTGATTTCTGCTCTCTGTTGCTTTCTTACTAGCTTTTTTGGTACTCCGTCGACAACTATTTTGAATGATACATTCCATCATTACAGGTGGTCAAAGTGATATCTGGTAAGGTTGCATAAAATGCTGAAAAGTTGTCGAGTGTATCGGTTCCACGGCTGACAACAGTGAAAAGAACAGGACGCGATCAACGGCGTCGTTGTCACTGTTCCTCTCAGTGTGGGCGTCTAAGAACTGCATATCGAGGTGATGCTTGTTGGCTGAGAGTTTACACATGGGGAGATGGGCTCGGAGCTGGGTGCCAGTGAACGGTTCCGAGTCTCCTCCGTTGGCAGTGGCCGCCGCGTCACGCGTCATCGTCAACTGCCAGTGTCGATTGCTCGCGCGCTGCTCTTCCCTTCAATCGACTGGTGTGGATGCGTTCTCCCGCTCTTTCCCTTAATCCTGATGCCTCCGCGCGCTCCTCCAACCTCCATCCACTATTGCGTCTGTGCCTCCGCGTCCGTTTTGCTTGACTGTCAAAGATTTCCAAGTCGAACCAAGGGCGCTGTTTCTGTCCCAGTCTCCATCATCTGGAGACTTGCTAAGATGCCCTACTAGCAGATGGCTCACAATTGCTGTTTGCTAGTAACAGACTCGAGACGGTTGTCGGTATAAATGAGCCACTAGTACAGCGCGTCATCACGACTCGGATAGGACTCGGACGTATCTCAGCAAAGTTAAAACTTCGCGGCACGTACTGCCTGCAATAGGTCCCCATTTTCTACCGACAAAGCCCTCCTTTACTTCGTCCTACCGTCATGGGGGAGCCGGGATGCTCAACATTGAAGCCGATGCCTGGCCGGGGCCGCCGCCGGGCTGCCACAAGTCCTCTATCAGATCTGCAGAGCAGTAAGTTTTTGCCAATCCGTCTGGTCACTTCAAGTGACGAACCTCGACCAATGATGAAGGTCGAAGATAAACGACATCAACGATACTATCATGCGGTTCATACCTGCTCTCATGTGTTTCACATTGTAGGCAGGTTTCCGCCCGATCCTCACGTACGGGACAGCGACTGCCGTGTCGACTCATCCTTGGCGTGGGCTCGCCCGCGGTCGCTGTAGCTTCTTTTTGAATTCCATTCCCAAAGGTTTATCTTGGCATCCAGCCAGATCGGATGGATGTGCTATATTTTCGACACTGCATATCTGTTCTTGTCACTTGATCTTGGCGACTCGGAGGACGGGACCAGCATTTAATTCGTCGATTTAGAGCTTTCCCATCGGGGGGACTTCAAGTTGCACTAAAACCTCCCAGTATGGTCGACATTGACCACCAGAGAAGTCAAACAGAATCTTTTCATCGGAGACTCTGTATGAACTCGAAATCAGGGATGGGTAAGCGTGTTGACGCACGTATTCAAGGACAAGATTCATTGCATTTCCAGGTGCGAGCTCAGAAAGTAGATGCAGCTCACTAATCATGGTCTCCCGAGCCAGAAGCAGCCATTCGAGATTGTGTTCAATCTCCATGATGGATACTTCCGGATTCAACTCGCCGTTCGGTGCGAGTGGAATTTGCCTTGAATATCTTTCTGCATATAATACGACTGTCGGAGACCAAGAGACTTACGTCCGCGATCGGCATTTCTCTGGATTCTGTGCCGCCATTGGGTTGATGTAGGACGACCCTGAGATGAACGGTACTGTTGTCAGAACTCTCATGCTGGATCACTAGGTTTCAGGTCTCAGATACGCTGGATTTGGTTCTGACCGTTCGTTCAGTCTTTAATCGGATCCATCCACATCAGTAAAAACACACTGTTCTTTTTTTGGCTAAATTTGGCTAAATCGACTTATAATTCACCTAAAAGCACGAACAGTCGCCAATCCAACAAAATAAGCACTGCCATAAGCCAAATATAGCCAAAAAAGAACAGTGTGTTTTTACTGATGCACTGAACGCTCAGTCCAAGACGTGGTACATTCAGCCAAATTAACGTTGTCAGGGGATTGAAACATGGAGTCTCGTTAACCCCACTCCGATAGTTTGTAGATGTATTTAAGTTGCAGTGCCGTCTCACCGCGGAAGAATGGTTCGTGATCTACAACTCGCTTTGACCCGACGTTTCAACCACTTTAACCTTAGGAACTCAATAAATATGATACTTCAACCCCCGAGTTGCTCCGAGCATTATTTTTTGGCACGTCGTCAAGCCCGTTTCAGAAGTTCATGGGACATAATACGTGCTGCGACTCTTGCGAGATGCATCAACGAAGTCCCACATCATCTCTCCTAATTATAGGCTGCGGGTATGGACGTTATCCACCAGGAGAAGCCGAAGCCTTCTCTCCAGGTTCTTGAAAGCTCGGATACTACTTTGGATCATACCGCCAAAGAGCATGCTAGGATACTAAGAAAAATTGACTGGCGCATCCTGCCTCTTATCTCGATTTTGTACCTCTTCTCTTTCTTGTGAGTTACGGGCAAAATACATTCCACTACTTGTCGTTCAATTGATATCTTGTCTTCAGGGACCGCGTTAACGTCGGTGAGTGCGATTCTGCATTTTGAGTCCATCAGGCGACTAACACCAGACTTAGGATATGCCAAAATTGCAGGCATGTCGACTGACTTGAATCTTATTGGACTTCGATACAACGTTATTTCGGCACTCTTTTTCGTGGGGATCTATGCTCTGTTCGAAATTCTGACATATGGCTAATGCTTAATACAGATTCCGTACTGCCTTGGACAAATACCATCGTAAGTCCAGGCATCTTAAGCTACAATGAACATGTGAACCAAGTAGTCACGGTATTGACTATTCACAGAAATATCCTCCTCAAACTCTTCCGCCCTTCTCGTTGGCGTAAGTGATCAATTCATCAACACAGCTTCGGATACTCATTTTATAATGTATTCCATACATTCAGTACCTGCGATCACAGTTTGCTTCGGTCTGGTCACGACTTTGATGTGTCTCGTGAAGACATATCATGGACTCATTATGTAAGATTTTGAAAAAGAGTGGACTACACTCAGCCTGAGGATGGCGGTTTTTCACTCACCATCCTTTGGATCGTATGCAGCGCACGACTTTTCGTGGGCGTGACAGAGGCTGGATTATTCCCCGGCTTAGTTTTCTACATTTCGCTCTGGTATCCGCGTGCTGTGCGGGCAAAGCGCAATGCAATGTTATTTGCCTCTGTAGAAATTGGGGGTGCTTTGGCCGGGCTTCTGGCGTGAGCTCACCCTCTTGATTCTGGATAACAACCACTCACACACCGAAGTTATGGCATTGAAAAAATGGAAGGGTAGGCAGTATTTTCAAACTATATTTTCTTTCGTCGTCCAAAATCGCCTTCTCTTCGTAGGATCGGTGGCCTCCATGGTTGGCAGTGGATCGTGAGTTGTTATCAGTAAATACATCGCAATCCTCTCATCCCTAATAACTAGTTCTGCCTAGAAGGCCTCAGTAAGTCTCGAGTCCACACAAGATGGTGATAGTCTGACATACATTTCCACAGTTACCGTAGTAGTCGCATCCACAGCCTTTTTCTTGATGCCTGATGTTTGTGCATCCGTAGTCGTAATCTCTCATCATTACTTACTTCTGTTCAGCACCCAGAGACAGCATTATTTTTGACGGAAGCGGAACGACGTTATGTCGTCGATTTGTTGAAGAGGGACTCGCAAGGTCTTGCCACCCATTATGACTTTCGGTTCGTTTTACAGGCCCTCAAGGATTATAAGCTCTACCTCCAGCTTGCTCTATACATTGGGTACGTGGATTTTCATGGGGTTCTGTGCACCGGGTGGTCTTTCTCATTTGCATCGCTAGCTTGGTGATCCCTGATTATGGCGCCGCACTCTTCCTGCCAACCATTATTAATGATCTCGGATATACCGCTGCCGATGCTCAACTCCTCTCCGTCCCTCCTTATATTGCAGGTGCTATATGCACCGTTCTCGTTGGAATATGTTCCGACAGGCTCCGAATTCGCGGACCGTTCATCATTTTTTGTGCATCCATAGCCATGATAGGATTTATTGTCCTGTACACCCAAAAGAGTCCTGGCATTGCGTATTTCGGAACTGTGCTCGTCGTCATGGGCCTTTTTCCGTGTGTACCTGTTGACCTCGCATGGTTCGGTGCAAATGCTGGAGGGGACGTCAAACGGAATGTTGCCTTTGCAATGGTCAATGGGTTTGGAAATCTAGGAGGGTGAGTGACACGGATTCTTTTCTGGTATGTCATAACCCATTGGAACTATTACAGAATATGTGCTGCTTTTATTTTCTTTGATCCACCAAGGTTCCATGTCGGTCTTAATGTCATCATGGGCTGTCTGACTATGACGTGAGTCTCTTCATACTAATTGAATTCTGTGTCTTGTTGACGGCCCGCTAGGATTCTGTTGACTCTGGTCGCTATGTGGGATTGTAACAGATTGAACAAGCAGAAAGAGCGGACGTGCGGTGAACGTGGAATTACTGATGATGACAAGGAAGAATTCAAGGAGCTTGGAGATGACAGTCCTCTGTATAGATACGCCCTTTAGTTCAGTATATCAGGTATGCCACGCAACTTGTGGTCCTGACGCTTTATGTCAATGCAAACTCTTCATTGGATAATTTAAATCTTAGGCCAGTAGCCTCAGACCACTACATGCATAGTATTAGTTCAAGTCGTAGTTCAGTAGTTCCATTAATTGATTGAGAAAAATTTTGCACGTGATCGCGCAGTTTCGTTAGTTACAGGTGTAACTTACACACAGCCAAGGAGCTAGTTCAACGGACAGATTTTTCACCAACTATACACTAACAACAATGTCATCTGGACTATGTCCACCATACGCTCCGTTCTTTGGGTTTGCTGGAGTAGCTTCAGCGGTCAGTTGTTGCAAAAAGCAGTCCACGTATTGTTCCGCTCACTGCCTGAATGTTGTATTGACGTTGCAGATGATATTTAGCAGTACGTTCAGGCCATATGCTTCCTCAAGCTACGCTGATCCGTCTCTGCAGCTGTCGGTGCAGCCTTTGGAACCGCTAAATCTGGTATCGGTATCGCTGGTTTGGGTACATTCAAACCCGAGTTGATCATGAAGGCAAGCCCCGAACAATTATACCTGCGGATTTTGATAATGAATCTGTTATGCTAGTCTCTCGTACCAGTCGTCATGTCTGGTATAATTGCAGTCTATGGTTTGGTAGTTTCGGTGCTCATCGCAGGCTCACGTATGTTCTGGTCAAGTTTGTGCGATATGGACGATGTGCTTATTTTGAATCCTCTCTAGTTCACCCTGCAAAGGATTATCCCCTCGCTGCTGGATTCATTCACCTTGGGGCAGGCATCTCGTGTGGCTTTACTGGTATCGCTGCAGGTTATGCAATCGGTCTCGTTGGTGATTCAGTGCGTGGCGCTGACTTGCTCTCTTCCAAGTGCTGACTTTAAAACAGTGTGTTCGTGCCTACGTCCACGAGCAACGAATATTCGTATCCATGGTCCTTATTCTGATCTTTGCAGAGGTGCTTGGTCTGTATGGGTAAGTAGCTAGTTGATTTATTCAAAATTCTAACTCAGACCACGCCCTCCCAGGTTGATTGTAGCGCTCCTCATGAACACCAGAGTTTCGGCACTCAGTGGTTGTGACTGAATGTACATACTCTAATATCATAGCATCTCGTAAATGATAGTACATGATTCTGAGTTAATCTCGTTCGCTGGAAGCACGGGATGGGGAAGTGGAACGACGTCGGCTGTCATTTCTCCGGGGAATACGTCTTCTTGCATCTCGTTCTCGTGAGCGCGAAGACCCTGATCCCGAGCTTGAACCTGAGTCGGAGTCTGATGCACTCGAATATGATGCAGACGAGGCTGACTCTGACTCTGAACCCAAGGATGATCCGGAGTCAGATGAACGACTTGATCTAGCGGAACACATTTAAGAGATAGTCGCATTGAGAAGGTACTATGCTTACCTCCGAGCTTTCTTTTTCGGATGGTTGTCCGACCCAGTCACTTTCTGTTTCTCCCTCTCCTGTTCTTTGGCTTCTAAAATCATATTTGCTGTACCACTTCTGGAAAATAGTGAGAAATACCCCTCGACGACTGAAGCTCCAAGACACACTTCTTTTTGAATTCCTCTGGTACCTCTACCGAGGGCTTTCCATCGGCCTTGAGTTTGGCCAACACCTTTGGGTTCTCGAGCATTTCCGTCCGAGAAGGACGCGAAACATAAGGGCGTTCTGATTTACACTCATATATGAAGTGGCCTGCGACGAACTCCCCCTCAGTTTCATGTCGAAATAGATGAAGGTAGTCCAACCTCACCCGTTCTCAGACATTTTTGACAAACGGTCGTAGATGCTGCCCGAGGGTTGTTGTACGACTTGCGGTGGGGTGCAAACTTGGACATTATTGTCCGTGACTGTGCTTTGAATGCGATGCCGAGTTGTGTGTTCGGAGATTGAATATAATGCCATCGCTGAGTCCTCTGGCAAATCGGCATGAGCCCAGCGAGGGTCTCAGACTTAACTCCGATCTACGTGAGATTTTGGTTCCAGACTGAGTACCATTCTATTCTTGTTCAACGAGGATCTCAGATATGAGAATGGAAAAAAGGGTTCGGTTCAACGCTAGTACGAAACCTGATGGGGGGCAGAGCCTTTCTGCAAATTTTACCTCCAGACTCCTTACCCAGGCTTCCCACATCACTCTACGTGACCCTCAAAGCCCGCTTTAAAGCTCTACTTCTGACTCTCTTCGCGATCGTCAAAGTCGCACCGGAAAAACCGGATAAGGAAGATCACGGAGATATCGACTTCATCGTAGCCTGTCCCTTGAATCACCACAAGATCACTCCGGGACTGGTGGGCGAAGTCCTTGGCGCAGTAAACGCCATCGAGCTCGATGGAAACAGAACGTCCAATTATGCTATCAAGATTAGCCAAGAGGACTGGTTAATGCATTCTGCGCAGCCTTTGCCTTCAGACACCGTGTACTGCCAGGTCGATGTCGGAGTGTGCGATGACGAGCAACAAGCAGAATGGATGACTATCGTTCATGGGTATGGTGATCTCGGTATCATGATCGGTGCCATTGCAAAGAGTCGTGGTTTATTACTAAATCATCACGGCTTGAAGGTATTTGCGCATCTGCATATTACGACGAAGAGTCCTTGACCCAACCATCAGATTCCCAGTCCTCATTCAACTCCCCCGATACATCTCACGAGCTCCCCTCGATTGATTTTTGACTTTATGGGGCTATCTATGGATAGGTGGATGAGGGGGTTTGTGACGGTCGAAGAAACGTTCGAGTTCGTTACGACCTCGCGTTTTTTTGACCCTCGTCGGCTCCACGTCTCCTCAGCAATGCATACGTTTAACAAGTCAACCCAAGGTCGCACCATGTACACCGACTTCCTTTTATGGGCTCAGGGCAAAATACCAGCAACAGGACTGCATCAAGACGCAGTCGAGGAGGCGCTCGTGGTATTCGGCAAAAAGTCGGAATGGGATGCGATGATCCAAGAACAATACGAGAGGGCTTGGCTGAAGAGTAACTTCAATGGAAAGCTCGTCGCGGAATGGACAGGTCTCGGATGGAAAGGAGTGAAGACGGTTATGGACGATGTTAGGTCTTCAGTTGGTGGGGAACGCACACTCGTTGGAATGGAGCTGGAGCAAGTCAAAAACCTAGTATTGTTATCCCAAAGATCGTTGAAAGTTGACCTCTAGCAGAAACGTACAATATTGCAACCGACAACCGGTGAAACCAAGGAACATAATGCCCCGTCATGAGGCAAACGCTTCAGAAGAAGAATGACCGAAGAAAAGACACCTCCCGAGCCTACCAAACGTACGGGATGACCCTAGCTGGAACCCTTTTCATATATTCAGTGTAGTCATCCCCCATGACATCATCTCTCTGGGCAGCCCTCTCCTACGAATCTCGATTAGTTTCCATCAAACTCACCCAAATCATAAGTCACACCTCGATGGGCATCTTGATCGCAAACACACCAGCAAGGACACCTAGGGAGGCAAGAGGTACATAGGACCAATACATTACCGAGTTCAACATTTGTTGGAGAAGCAATATACTTGTACCCACGTCAGCGTTTTAACCCTTGCTGCGTCTTCAACACAGATACTCACCAATAAGCAGGGTGGCGGACAACGGCATACGGGCCAGTCTGGATCACCTTGGGCTTCTCGAGACGCTAAAAATTGAAGACAGCCTCAACCACTGACCAGTCAGAGTAAACGGGTGACTTACCCCTATCATTCGCCAACGTTCGTCAGAGCGACTGAGTATTCGGTCAAGGGCGAAGTTCAGAGAAATGCCAGCAGCGCAGGCTACAAGTCTGAGTGGTGTCTTCCACTCTGATCGAATCATGTCCTCCGGCAAGGCAAGCTTTAACATCCAGGCTGGCTGTTGGAAATTATTCAGCACCACTGTAGTGCAGAAGACGGCAGGTGCAAGTAGTAGCGCCAGCGATTGGATCGGAAGCACGAATTTGGCCAAGAGCGAACGCGGGGCAAATTCTGGCACAGGAAGACCACCCTCCCCATCCGTGATGACTTTCGGCCCTTTAAACTTCCACAGAAGATGCCTGAAGAAATCCGCTGTGGTAAGCACCACTAAGCCTTCAACTTGAACCCCCGAGAGTGAGCACATCGAATGAAGCCCAGCAATATACATGGTGGCAAGTGCCAAGTCAAACTAGTTGTGACCCCTTTAAATTTTCAGTTGGCCATGATGATGAATAATGAATCAAAGTAATCAAAGTAGTAGCACTGGTAGTAATGCCACCTATCGTCATTGATCATATCTTGTACTTAAATGCTAGTGGCCACCGACATCAACGGGTCGACAACGACGAAACTTGGGAGATGTGGACTCCAGGAAAAATGAAATGCTCATTCGTGCGCTCTTGCCAAAAAGTAAGTCGCTGGGTATTATAGGTATGTTCACCAAAGAGGGCCGGATTTCCGAATGGTGCTCTCCGACCGCGCCACGACCAGTGGGACCACTCCGAGTCCGACTCTGAATGACAAGTCGTTCTTAGTGTGGTACGAACTTAGTTCGGAGGATTCCTAAACTTGAACTTGACTTTCTATGTCGTACCACAAGAATCGCTGTACGTATTCATCCGCAGCATTGTATGTAATTAAATTGCTTGTTTCTCAGGACCACGGCATCTTGTTTAGCTTCCTAAGTAGTAAGTCCTTCGAGACCCCCCGTCCCCACCTCCCGTACTATTCATTGTCAAGGCCTGCGGAACGTGACATTTCGTGCTCCCGGAGTTTCCCATTCCTTTGAAGTGGCCCAGGTGGGTAGCTACGGCCGGCTCCTTTTCACGAGGTTAACCATCATTTATTATACTTAGGTGCTAAATACTCTTTCTCCACTTACCCAGACATCCCGATATCCTTGATGGAAGGGAATGACACCCAGTCTCTTTTGGTGGACTCGGAAAAATCATTGCCCTCAAAACCCTTATCAAAGCTGGTTTTGTTGGCCGATTCAGACGCTGCGGATCTCTTCATCCTGTTGTGTTCTTTCCTCTTGTCCACAACATCCATCGTCCTTGTTGCCCTTGTATTCCATACTCAAGCGACATGGCAAAGTCCTGGAAATGTTTTGTCATACCTCCCACGGGTAATATCGTCACTCTCCCTAGCTGTCACGTCAGCTGTGATAACGGTGGCCGGAAAACGATACGTGCTCTTCAAACTCGCCAGGGGAGGTCTGCGTAGCCAAAGAGTTGCCGTCTACAATAACCCCACCATCGGGAACCTGGCCAGGCACTTGGTATTGCATGGAGTGGAGTTCCCCTTGTTTGGTTTATCGGTCGTTTGGGGGCTGGCACTGGTTACTAGTTTGACAGTGCATGATAGTTGGGAAATGGGGTCCGTGACAGGCTTGGACGTTATTCCAGTACTCTCCGGCCCACTTGACTCAACTTCAAATTCTTCTTCGGTTGCCTCAGCAGTCGAACAATTAAACTTCGTCATGTCGTCGTGGTGTCTCGGTTTGATGAGCACAGTTGGGCTCATCAACATAACTAGTGTCAATACGGACCCGAGGCATCCAACGGGGATCATCTACTACCCTCCTCTCACCTTGGCTGGTGAAAACAATGACTATTCTTTCTCAACTACTAGTACAATGAATGGTTTCAATATTTCCTTGGAACAGCTCTCCTCAGTTCCATCCTCTGCTTGGAGCCTTAGTACCATCGCGCAAAATGTCAACCCAGTTGCCGAGCTATGGTACAATGGGTCTGATAATCAGACACTTTCCCTTGTCGTTGTCGACAAATTCGACAACTTCAGCATGACTTTTCGGATCAATGCTACTGCAATCATCATGGGCGGTACACTGTCTTCCTACAACAACTACACTGAATTTGCACTGAATGGGACGTCGTGGCCCAACGTGATGTCAACAGGCAATCAATGGGCTCAAGATATTATAAGTGTAATTTCCAACGCCACCCTCTTCATCGGTACAAGATACTCCGAGTCATCTGGCGGGTCGGGACCCTTGTCTCTCTCGGACTTTGTGACCCTGGTTGAGGCACAGGTTGGATACTTTGATGACTGGGATCCTGAGGACCATCGCTACCGTCACTGGAGTTCAGTTTTGAACATGGCACTTGGTGCTTACAGTTCTGCGATGCTCTCAACTACCGATCTCACCGAATTGTTTTTCACACCGAAAGGGATGAATATTCAATTGACCTCGTATGGCGCTCGGTTCACGCCGACTTATGGGATCTACATCCTCCTCCTTAACATCGTTGTCTCTACCGCCATGTTAATCATCGTAGTGAAGCTACGCCTTGCCAGCGATCTGGGACCGGATTTCCTCAACTCGACACGATTGCTTCTGGATCCGTTGAAGAAGCCAGAATTGTTCAACGCATCCCTGCAAACGACCGTGAACGCACTTGCAGACCCGTACGTGTTCGTGGAGGCAAATAACGCATTTTTGGTCATGGAACGGAAAATGGAGAGGGAGGGGGAGGGGGGAAAGTGGCCTGGAATATTTGCCCTACGAAAGCGAAGCCGCTCATTCTAACTTGGCGTGCCTCTTCCGGGGACTCGGAGCCTTGGAGTCACATGGGAGTACTTGACTACTGGGGTCCGGGATGTTAACATACGGCCAGATATCAAAATGACAGACTACGTAGTGCGAAGCTCGCATCATCTATCGAAGGGTACCGGATATTATTTATTACTATTCTCCTAGCTTCGTGAACCAGCTCCTGGCCTTGACCATATCGTTCAAGTTGATCCGAGGAGACTCAAATTGTAAGCTGTGTGATACAATCCGGGAAATCGTTTTGCGCTTGATGCGTGGATGACTCAGATCATGATGCATCTGATGAGTCAATGCAGCTGTGCGATAATTCGGATCTGTCCGGACTCCGGAATTGATTGTTCCGGTGTAACGGACCATTCTCGCAGGAGACCCATCATGACCGCATCCGACCGTCGCCCTTGACCTTCCCGAACGCCATCTCATTATGCCAATTTCTGAATCGGACTCGGAGTCTATGCCACTGTCCCCTCAACAAGGCGATATTCTCAAGGCTTTCCGGGAACAATTGTTCGCTGAAGGCATCTTGCACGAAAGTGATTCCATTGGTACAGATAACTCAACATTGCTGTAAGCGTATTGGGTCCAATTTATTATATGCACTCTTAGCAAGCTAAGCATGACCGATGTGATCTTCAATTTGGATCAGCCGATTTCTACGGGCACGCAAGTTCAATCTCAATGAATCAAAGAAAATGATGAAGAACTGTCAACACTGGAGGCAAACTGTTTCTGGAATCGGCATAGATGAACTGACCAACAGGATGGACCCTTTTGATGTAAGTGTCAAGTATTGTGAGATACTTGTTACCTTCGAGTTTGACCACCTTCGCTCAAGTACCCCGGCCGCGAACATGTATTCAAATCGTGGTCGATGTACTTTCACAAGGTATGTCCACTATTTTAATTCAATCATCTCGGACTTGAATCGTTGATTTTCGTCAGACAGACAAGGTGAGTGGAACGTCAATGTGTGGAGTCACCACCTTACATAGAGCAGAAAGGGCGGCCTGTGAATATACAGCACTTCGGCGGTTTAAACCTTCCGGAACTCTACAAGCAGGTTACGCCGCAAAAGCTCGTGGAATCGATTGTAGTAAACGCCGATGCTCTCACCCGCGAGGTTCTTCCAGCCGCTTCCCGGGCAGCAGGTCGTCCAATCGAGCAAACTCTCATCATCGTTGATCTCAAGGGCTTCGGGTGAGTCGTGTACTATCCCAACCACGCTTCGTGACGATACGATTTGTTTACAGCCTCTCGCAATTCTGGCAAGTGAGATCCCTTGCCCAGATGTCGTTCCAGATATCCCAAGATTATTACCCAGAGACGTATGTCCTTTCTGTGTGGTCCCTTTTTCTACCCTTTTCGTTTGCTCATCGAACGCAAGGATGGGCCACATTGCCATCATAAATGCGCCATCATCCTTCACATTTATTTGGTCTGTGATTAGACCTTGGCTCGCCAAGGAAACCATAGAGAAAGTCGTCCTCTTGCAGATTGTGGATGGTGACAATCTTCCTACCACTCTTGGTGGAAATTGTACATGCTGGAGCTCAGGTGGCTGTGATTTGAGTAGCGCCGGCCCTTGGATGGAAGATAGGCTCGCGAAAAAGGCTGCGCTGAAGGAAGGAGCGCATTCCATTGGACACAACGAATGCAGTACACCGACTAAAGCACCGTCTGAATCGACCTCGAACACTAGCACCAATATCAAAGGAAACGAGGTACCAGTGAATGTGATCCATGAAAAGGAGGTTCACGGTGATTCAACAGCGAAAGCTGCGACTCAGCCCAAGCTAAGGCCATCATGATGTCAACGTTCTCTTTCTAATACCCGACTACCATCAGCGAATTAGATGTATACCCGTGTCTTGATTCTAGTACTGTCATCAACAAAAGCATGAAACAAAGATGTATATTATGCAAGGAATAGACACGAGGAATAATAGGCATGATCAGAAGATCGGTATAAAGTCCTGTATCCTATCCCTCGCATCCTGAGCGATACACTCCGCTATCCATGTAACGTTGCGAATTTCCTGTTCCCTCAGCTTCATATAGCTATAAAACACCCCATACTGGAACTGTTGCATGAACGCCTGTTTGTTCAGGTGCACTTCCATCCGGAAGAAGCGGTCTTCAAGTTGTGCCGCGACTCCCAGATCCCCGATATCATGACTAGCCTGGCCCGATGCAGAATTGTCGAAGAAAGAGCGGTATTCGGAGATATTGTCGCAGACTAGTCGGACTTGCTCGATGTCGTCTGCCTTTGCAAGAGAGTTGTTGCCTTCAGGGAACAATCTACCGATGGCAGGGAAGAGCTTTGCACGTTGTTCTTTGGTCAGCTCTGTGTCAAAGGAGTTGATGGTGATGTTGATTGTTCTGCGGTCTGCCTCGAAAGCAATGATGGTTTGCATTACATCCGATGTTGGTGAGCCCAGAGTGCCAACAAAGTTGTAAAAGTCCTCAAGGTAAGCTTTGTAGACGGTGTTGCGGATAATTTCGATGTGAAGATCGTCAAGATCTGTAGCGGAGAGACAGTCTCGGAAATAAGGAGCTGTGTTGGAGAAGGGATAAATACGCAATTCATGTTCCGTGATTCCGCACTCACCAAGGGGGGTCTCTACAAGGACGCTCTGGTAAAGTTCTTCGACGTTGGTAGCAACACACAAAGCGGGCATAGTATCGAAGATGCCAAGGGGATGACAGCGCTCCAGAAGCTCATGTGTATCCCTCTCGTGCAACGTTCCAGTGATCAACAGGACGACATTGTCGATCATGTAGCCATATCTAAACAATTATGAGTACTAGTCATGGAAAGGCACAGGAAGACCAACGTGATGTAATCAAGGAATTTAGACAACGGCTCTACGGCGTTACTACGGATGAAATTGAACTGGTCAACAAGTATTTGCGTTGCTTTGTCGGAAATCGTAGTCGTCGACAGAGGCGAAGGTTCGTTGGCGAGGAAGTTCCCGTAATCCGTTGCAGAAAGCTGAGTCTTTAGATCTGCAGTAAAAATGAGACTTCTCTGACGCTAATATGGTAGGACCTTTGGGATGATACCTTCAAGATTATCACATTGCGTCAAACTCGCGTAGTGGCTTTGGCTCAGGATGCCGGCCTTGTAGCCGCGCACAATTCCTTCCAGGAAGCCGCTATGGACCTAATAAAGATTTCCAGCGTACTGGAGCTTCAGGATCAAGTTGACACGCACGTTGAAGAACAAGCCTTCCATGACGTTCAAGTTGTGAAACGTTGCAACTCCAGCCACTTCGTTCAGCTATTGATTCAAAGAGGAATGATGTTCTCACGAATTGTCAAGCTCCCGAATCCTACCAGTTTTGGGAGACGTGGCATCATACACCCAAAGTACATGAAATCTTATCTGTCTGAGTTTATCATGACTCGAGAAGCCAGCTAGGTGGCACGAAATGACTCCACTCTCTTCGAGGATTATCAAACGTTAAATTTCGACGCAGCTGTCAAGATTTACTAGTAATAGCCTCTCACATGATCGTACTTAAAAAATACTTGTTCTTGATATCTTGAGAGGGAGCTAAGCGCTTAACTTAGTATTCAATTTTCTCAGTGTCGATTCATAGCGGTGCGGTGACATCGTGATTTGCAAAGACTTTGTTGTACATCATATCGTCAACAGGATCATGCTTGCATGCAAAGAATTGCCGTGTGTCGGCAGTGAACTAAAGGGTATATCGGAACAGGGGACTGTCATCCCCAAGCTCCTTGAATTCTTCCTTGTCGTCATCAGTGATTCCACGTTCCCGACACACCCGCTCCTTCTGCTTGTTCAATCTGTTGAAGTCCCACATCGCCACCAAAGACAATAGTATCCTAACATGGCATTAGCAAAATACGATACCCAGAAAGCATGAATAAGAGACGCACGGGAGACCCAAAAGAGCCATGATTGTTTCAAGGCCGACGTGGAAATGCGGGGGGTCGAAAAAAATAAAAGCGGCACATATTCTACGAGAGTCCGTTCCACCAGATCATGAAAAGCCCGAAAAAGAATTCATGTCACTCACCCCCCTAGATTTCCTAGGCCATTGATCAGGGCAATGGCAACACCACGTTTGACTTCCCCTCCAGAGTTTGAACTGAACCATGCCATTTCAAGAGTTATACACGGATACACGCCCACGGCGGCGAGCACGGTGCCAAAGTATGAAATTGCAGGTTTTGTTTGCGTGTACAGGATAGTAAACCCCACCAAAGCAACGAGGGAACAAACAGCCACGAACGGTCCGCGGATTTGGCATTTGTCGGAATAGGTCCCGACGAGAATGGTGCATATGGCACCTACAACGTAGGGAGGGACGGAGAGGAGCTGGGCAGTAGCGGCGGAGAATCCAAGATCATTAATGATAATTGCAGTGAACAGTATGATTCCGAAACCAGGGATCACCAAGCTAGCCGATGCATATGTCAGAAAGACCATTCGGCTGTATAAAGTCCTGTTATCTACTTACCCAATGAATATAACAAATTGAAGATAAACCTTATAATCCTTGAGTGCCTGCAGCACGAATCGAAAATCAAAGTGTGTTGCAAGTCCCTGGGAGTCCTTGCTCAACAATTCGATGATATGACATCTTTCTGCCTCCGTCAAAAATGATGCTGTCTCTGGATGCTGCAAAGACGTGAGTAATGATGAAATAATGAAATACTGAGTGTATGGATGCACGAACATCAGGCATAAAGAAGAAGGCTGCGGGTGCGACTGCAATTGTAGCTGTGGAAATGTATGTTAGACTATTGTCATCTTAGTGCCGACTAGAAGCTTACCGAGGCCTTCCAGGCAGAGCTAATAACTTTGGATGAGTACATCGCGTTACAGAATTATTAATGTTAATAATGACTCACGATCCACTGCCAACCATGGAGGCCACCAATCCTGCGAGAAGAAAATAAACTTGACGATGAGAGAATATATGTTTGCGAAGTGCGGCATACCCTTCCATATTTTCAATGGGATAACTTTTGGTGTGTAAGTGGTTTGCCATACTGAATCGAAAAATGTTGCCTCACGCCAGAGCACCAGCCAAAGCAGCTCCTACAATTGCGGCAGAACAGAAAAGCGAGATGCGCTGCGCCCGCTCGGCACTAGGGTACCACAACGAAATGTAGTAAACTGAGCCTGGGATAATACCAGCCTCCATCAAGCCGAGGAGAAATTGGGTGCTACACATGGTCGGTCAAAAGTGATTGTGGTCCACTGTTTTTCAGATTCTTACGCAAGGAGTTCATTGTATGTCTTTACGAAACACATCAAAGTCAAGATAAGACCCCGAAGAGCGACGATTGCAGGTACTATATCAAGCATTGTAGGTGAATATGCGAAGCTGCGTCGGGAAGGTGATTACTTACGCCACCAGGATGGGCGGACGAGCTTGAGGAAGACATTTCTGTGAATATTATGTGGTTCACGTATCCGTTGTAGGATGCTTTAACTCACGACGGGACTTGGGCAAGACAGTAAGGAATCTAAGTGAGTGTTGGCCATACGTCAAATATGAAAAACAACAACTGCGCACAATAAAGATCGCAACGGCAATGTTGTATTGAAGTCCAACAAGTTTCAAGTCAGTCGACATGCCTGCGACCTTGGCATTGCCTAACAGCTGGCATAAGTGGCATGCATGGATTAAAGACGTGCAATAACACTCACTGATATTACTAAAGTCAAGATATTAGTTGCTTAAGCGAAAATTGGATGGGGATCTGACCCAACTCACAAGGCCGTGGGGAGGCACAATAAGCAGACAAGGGACAGTATACGTCGATCCAATTTTCTCAGTACCCTAGTGTGCTCTTTGGTGTCAAGGCTCGAAGTTTCCGTAACATCCTCGAAAGCCTTGATAGTAGGTTTCCTGTCTTCGATGATGATATCCATGTCAACTTAAATCGCTAGAAGGTGATTGGGGTGAGCTTTCGTCTCGTATCTCGTATCTTATATCTCTTTAACTGAAACCAAGCACGGTGCGCACGACCACGATACCAAAATAAATGCTTCATTTACACCTCGGCTCAAGTCGGCGAATCAAGTGTCTCATTCTTTTGCGTGAATTTCTGAGGTTGAAATGGTGAGTTGAAACATCAGGTCAGAAGCAAGTTAACGTCTCAGCTATGAACCAAAGATGCATCCCTAGTGACGATATATATAGCGGCGAGCGCAATCATCAGAACGGGGTTAATAACGTGAGCGCGAGTTTCACCATACTATCAAACAAAGTGAGGCATGGCATAGCGCACCCAGTTCAAAGACGGTAACCAATTCATGTCATGAGATCCTTAGTCAAAGCATTAATGATAAGTAATACTTGTCGGTCGCTGATACGAAGCGCGAATAAGGTGCTTCGAACGCAAATGTGAAACGCACGAAGGAAGCAGGCGGAGCTTAAGAATCGGCAATAGTCACTATCGCGATTGAACGTTGAGCATCGGTGCAAGGGTATTTTTTCTTGGCAAGTGGCAACGCAACGAGGGAGGTATTTATTTTTCGAAAAGTGCATGGGTAGTCTACTTTTTCTTGATTGCCCTCAGACGAATAGTCTCATTGCCGATGAAAACACCCTTATAGGCCGGTAAGTGGCGAGTTGCACAGCAACGGGGTCGAACCTACTTTGCCCTTGTACGGCTCGGGGGGACGTAATCTTCGGATCTTGGCAGCAAAGTGACCCAAGGCGACATTATTCGTGCTGCCAAGTACAATCTTGGTCGCTGAAGGGACCTCAGCGGTGATGTGGGCAGGGATGGGCACGAAGATGTTGTGGGAGTGACCAAGTTTAAGGTTGAGCCTCTTGCCGTTACCGCCTGCGATGGTCCCTCGTGGGTCGTCTTCCAATGCAGCCCTATATCCAACGCCGACGAGGTAGAGCGGTTTGGAAAAAGCGGCGGTGACACCGGTGATGGCATTATTTATAAGTGATCGCGTGGTGCCCCACATAGCACGCTGATTCTTGACAGCACCATCGTCGACAGAGAGCGCCAACAGGTCCGGCTGGGGGAAGGAGAGCTGGATGTATGGCTCGAGAGGGACAGCTGTTTCGCCCAGAGGGCCCTTTACGCGGAGGGATGTCGGTGAATGAGTGAGGGAGACATTGGGTGGTACTGGGATGGGCTGCTTGCCAATGTTTGAAATGAATCCGTAGACCCGCGCTGAGGTGCTGAACCGTCGAAGCACATTCATGCCAAGGTGTTTAAGCGGAGTTTCAAAGCAAGTCACCTAACGATTTTTGTAGTAGGCATCTCCAAACGATAGTCCAACCGCATACACTCGGTTATCCTGCCGTTCACTTCACCGATGCTGATCCTTCAAGTTGGCAGGATGTGAGCGCCTCTATCAACATGATTTATAGTGCATCAAGACGATTCTGCCGTTCACATTCAAAACATGTTTCAAGTCCGACCACCATCATAATTGCAGTCGCAGGGACAGAAATTCTTGGTTGGATGATGCATTCGTGCTCAAGGCGATTCAAATTTGTGACCTATCACTGATATCTTTTTGAACGGCCTTAACGATGGTCTATAACGGTACGCCAGGTGGGGACATTATTAATTCACAGTTACACTTTATCTTGTAAGGTGCAGTTGTCGAGTGATACCTGTCAATATACAGACCTCGTTAATACCGTCCGCGTCAGGGTTGTATTCTTACCTTCTGGATTTTGGACTACTTGCCTTGTCAGTTGCAGTTTATTCCGAGGAAGGATGAGCTCAAACCTGGGCAGGCTCTGGCTTCTACTTCAGACGCTGGTCTAGAACTATTGGAACGATGAGTGGTTCATCTTACTCTCTTATACCCGACCGTGCGTGCATAAACAACAAATGGGTTAACAGTTACCTCGTCTCTATGGGCGGTACTCGGTGGGGGAAAGACTGTTGTTGTGACCATGTCTATTTTCTTATTCGCAACGGCTCCCTGGATTTTTACCGCTACGCATCGGTTTATTAGGCCTATCCCAAACATGTTGCTCACCATCCGATTGCAAGCCAGAGTAAATGTTCGGTTCCCCGTCGAATACTTAAACTTTGTACGACACTGGTGTATTTTTGTCTTCCCAACATGCTATCACCAAATTTGCTGACTGCGTACACTGCACTCGGCGCACCTGAGACGAAACAGGACGCGTAGCGGTAGGGTGTAATGGCGTCGTCGGTGTCGTCGGTGAGCTACCTGTACCATTCTCCCGACATAGCACAGGTCATCTATGCGTGACAAGCGCGGACACCACGAAGGGGCTTGAATATGATTTCCCGGGGTGTATTTTCCGTTTCCCGTTCACCGAGCATGTAGTGTGATACCGGGGTAGCTGAAGGGCGTCGTGTGGTGCGATATGGCAGGTGAACTTGGAGTTCAGAATCAGACTAGTACTTGTTCACATACGCCGCGCTGCCCTGGCCCCAATCCAACCAAACCCCCCGTTACAGCAAGTTCAACCTTCTTCCCTGTCCTCTTACCCCAGACCCATCCTCCCCCCTGTATTCACCCCACAATAACTTCGCGTCCCCATACGCGCCCCAGCAGAGATCAATATGGCTGCATACTATGCCGGTGATTCCGTGCTCACGCATGCGACTTCCTTGCACCCTTATGGCGAACAGGACGATCCAGACAGACAACCTCAGAGCTCTACCATATATAACCTACCCACAGACTCCGAAGGCGAGGCGGAGGTGGACGAACTCGAATCTGACACCGAGTCAGAGCAAGGGGCAGGCGGGTCCTCTTCTGAAAGGAAATCAGGAAAAAGGATGGGGGAACGCGTCCCGGGGACAACGTTACTTCCCATTTCCAGAGTCGAGAATATAGTCCAAGCGGATGGTATGTTTTCCTCTCCCTCCGAAATTGATGGCGTTGACGCGATTTCCATATTCTCCCAAGGCATTACAACCAATCTCACCATGTCAAAGGAGGCTTCCTATGTCCTGTCCACTGCAACGGTACGTATTGCCTCCGTCCTATGTTCAGGGGTTTATGTTACCCCTCAGGAGGAGTTCATCAAACGCATGGTACAAGCTGGCCATCGACAAGCTGCTGCATCCCGTCGAACTGCTGTCAACTTTGAAGACATGGGTCAGCTTGGCTTTACCTGCGCAGACGCCTTCCACTCATTGTTTTTCAGCGGCTTCCACTCAACAATACCAAGAATTCAGATTCCTTCGAGGTGAGTACTCGTTTAATCCTGCTCGATGACATATATGGATGCAATTAATTGTTCCAGATACAATTCCTGAACCAATCTCGCTGTCTGAGGCATTGGAGAGACGAAAGATAAAGGAAAAGGAGGACCTAGAGACAAATCCTGCCATGACTTCAGCCACCCAGTCAACTTTCCCAGGGTCAACGTTGTCTGGTCAGCTAAATGGCAAATTAAAGTCAAGAAGTCGTACGTTGAACGGAAAGGAGAAAGGGAGTACGAACGCGACCCCGCAAGGCGAACATAGGAGGCAGTCAGGAATATTCGATCCACCAGATGACCCCGCTTTCCCCAACATAGCCAGGAGTTCTAGCGGGAGGGTTATACGGAGTACGAGAGCTGCTCGTCAAGACGAGGCCGCTGACGATGAGAACGGGATGGCCAATGGCTTCGTGTATGCTCGCGATCCCGACCCGTCTTGGTCTGGCTCAGCATCACCGAGACGACTACCGATGCTGAACCGATCTCCTCACGAAATTCTCAACCCGGCACCACCTTCTTTCACCCCTCCCTGGCCTGGTCAGTTCACGGGCCCCGCCAGCGCCTTTTTACAAGATTCTCAAAATGCTTTTGGGCGGATAGTACAAAATCCTGGTCGCACTATTTATTCGCAGCACCCGCGCACAGAAAACGGATCTTACTCTTGATGTTGTAGCGTCGTTCGTTTGGCAGCCGGGATGTATTCACTACTCATCACCTAATGTTCTATGGCGCATCACCCTTACTGTTGCAGCCTTTGCAAGTTCGTGATCATGTAGCCCACAATCTTAGTCTGCTTGACTGTGATCATCGTCAGTCGTAGTAAAAGCTGTTCCGGTAGGTACCATGGAGCAGTGGTGTTCAACGTTAACGTTCAGCGCTTTGTCCTTATCTTATCTTCAAAATTTGGAGGTTATGTCAGAATTGTGACACGGGTGTCTCCTTCCAAGTCAAGTCGTATCAAGATGGGTGGTATTGAGGATGAATTCAGACTACCTATCATCAACATCGCCCCGTACTTGGCCATTCCATCGACGGCTGATGGTGCTGAACGGGAAGCGGTATCCAAAGCTCTCCACGAAGCCTGTGTGGAATACGGATTCTTTTATCTAGATATCTCACAATATATCGATCTCACCGAAGCAGAAGAGCTTACGCGGCTTGCTCGAGAGTTCTTTGCACTTCCCCAAGCGGAGAAGGACAAGATCGCATTGAAGCATCAAGATTTTGCCCGAGGTACATCACATATAGATTCGTAATGCCCGATTTCACTCTCACCCCAACAGGTTACCAAAGACTAAAGGAAAACGTCACAAACGGAAAGGCGGATAATCACGAAGGTATCGATTTCTATAAACCTGTGGAGAACCCCAACAAATCGCGGCCGCTCTGGGGAGAGAACCAGTGGCCAACGGTCCCAGACTTTCAGATCAAGTATGAGAAATGGATCGAGAAGATGAAGAAGCTTGGGATGATCCTCATGGAAGCGCAAGTATTTGTTCTATCATAAACGTGCACAAGACTGAGTATGTCACCAGGATGGCACATGGGCTAGGGATGAACGCAGAAGAGTGGCATGAACTTCGTGCACAGGTGGACGATAGCTTTTGGGTGATGCGCATCATTGGTTTGTTTCTTAACCACTGTCTCCGGATATCCGTGCGGGACAGAAAGACTCAAGACACCGACCCGCCCACTTTGTAGGCTACCCGTCCCTTCCCGACGACGCTGATGGTTTCTCTTGTGGTGCACACAAGTTCGTTGATGGCTCTTGATCGTACCCTGGAAACCATCTAACTTGTGGACAGGGACTATGGATGCCTGACGTAACCGTGGCTTTATGATCAAAAGACACGAACCCTCTGACGAGACGTTCTTAGTCTTCTCTACGCAGATCCCACAAGATCAGCGCTGCAAGTGTTCCTACGCAAGCGTGGACATCTACCTGAAGCTCTTGATGGACTTCCTGACGAACATGGAGGTGAAGAAGGATTTTGGCTTAATGCGGATCCAATCCCAGGATGCATCGTCTGTAACATTGGCGAGAGTGAGTCCATCTTTCCATCGGAAAGATTACTCACTCACAGTCTTATAGTGTGGGAGATATGGACAAATGGTTTGTACAAAAGTACGTTGCATCGAGTAGTTCATAGAGGGTCGAATTATCGGTATGTTTTGCTCTTGGGAATGATTTGCTTTGTTGTGTTGATCCTGTCACAGCGTCTCGTGCGGTTTCAAATTATACTATGCTGAGCAGCGCTGACTCTTCCCAAGGATTCCATTCTTCTTTGAGCCCAACTTCACGGCGCACGTCCAGCCACTACCAGTTGTGATGCGTGCCGTGTCGGAGGACGACACGCCGCACAAGGATTATAAGCCAGTTGTGTATGGGGATTTTCTGTTGCAGAAAGTGGGAAGCAATTTTGCTACCGATGGTCGGGAAAAGTATGATTAGTGTGTTGTGGTGGGAGTCTGTAAAGGAGTTATTCTACAACTTTGAGGTTACGTCACGTGCCCCTTGCCATCCATTGACTCGGATGAGTGTGTTGACTCATAGATTGTTTTATCAACATCGATTGCTCCCAGATCATTCACTTTGGAGATCTTTTATTTCGAGGACCATGTCATACGAAGCATTACTATCAAAGCTGTCTTACCCCTTGAAAGATTTGGTTACGAATTCCCAAGCAGACACTGGAAGGACCGATGCAGACAAACTAGAGGTGGTGAGCTGGATAGATAAAGTTGCTGCATGCAACATGAAATCCGAAAGTTTTTCGGTGAGTTCGTTAGCAACGCATGCGATGCCAACCAACGACCTTTGCGCAACGTTCCTAGGACCTGGAATCTCTTTTGGTTTCCCGAACGTACATTGTCAGCAACTACCTCACGGCAGCCGACGTTGCTTTGTACGGTGCCCTTCACCCAACGTTGGTATGCCATCAAAGTTCCGATACTGTTTTCTTTCGACATCTCACTTCAGTTCTCAAGTCTCAGCTGCAGCCAGCCCAATATTACGCGACGCCTGCAATTACGCGCTATTTCGATCACATTCAGACGCGTCCATCTGTACGAGTTGCGGCACAGGCACTATCGCCCGCATTCTCTACCGTAGCTTTTGACTTCGATTCAGCACCTAAGATCGAGAGAAAGCAAGAACCTCCAAAAAAGAAAGAAAAGACTCCAAAGTCTGATCAATCAGTCACAGGAGAGAAGAGTACTGCAGTAGCAACAAGCTCGGTGGAAAACGCCGCGGAGCCTGTGAAGGAAAAGAAGGAGAAGAAAGAGAAGAAAAAGGATGTAGTTGTTACCGAGGATGGAGGTAAGAAGAACAAGGGGGGAGCTGGGGGGAAGGCCCCCGCTGAAGATGCTGGTGAACCTGTACCATCCATGATAGACTTGAGAGTCGGTCACATCGTTGATGGTATGATGTCTTTCAGCCTTTTGCCCACGCTGACCATTTCTATTAGTGAAAAAGCATCCCGATGCGGACGGGCTTTACATCGAAGTAAGCCTTGAATCAAACACTGCATTCTAGCCATTGAATACTTTTTACAGCAAATAGATCTTGGCGAAGAAACCGGCCCTCGCACGGTAGTATCTGGACTCGTCAACTATATACCTATAGAAGAGATGCGTGACAAATATCTAGTTGCCATCGTGCGTGGATGCTCCTTCCTTTGAAGCCGCTGTTCTTGATTAACTGGTGATCTCAATGACTCATCCAGTGTAACCTCAAGCCCGCATCTATGCGCGGTGTAAAAAGCTTTGCCATGGTTCTTGCAGTACGGACATTCTTCGGCGATATGTTCCGAATCTAACATTGTCCGCAGGCCACGTCAAAAGACGGAAAGGATGGTGGTGTCGAGTTGATTCAGCCTCCCCCTGGCTCAAAACCCGGCGAACGCGTGTACTTTGAAGGGCCTGAATATGAGGGTATACTTTGCCGTTCCTCTCGGGCTCGGTCTTTGTTCTAAATCTGTTATCAGATGCTCAACCGGTATCTCAAATGAACCCCAAGAAGAAAATATTTGAGACTATCCAACCTGGTACGTATCATAACATTATCTTGGACACCCTTTTCCTTATTAGTTTATCGACATCAACAGGTTTCACGACTCTAGATAGCAAGGAGGCAGCTTGGGTTAACCCTGTGACCAAGAGCGTCCACAGAATCCGCACCAAGGTCGGTGTTTGTATTGCCCCCACCTTTATCGGAGCATCCTTGTCATAGAAAGTATCCGTGTAATACATGATCGGTATATAATGGGAAAAACCCCGTTCTCCCGTGTTCCGACTCTTTGTCGACCAAGTGGTGGTTAAACTTGTGTGACCGGCCTTATTTTTGGCTCGCTTTCGGCGCCCACGTCCAAGTTGGGTATGGGTCCCGTGAACCAATGCCGGGCCGAAAAGATCCAGCTTCCAGTTGCGAAGAAAAATATGGACAAGATGATTACGATGGCGTAGTCTGTAGTCGTATTGTCTAGTTCACGTGCCACCTGAAATCAGAGAACAGATCAGAACTCACTCATCGTCTGCGGGTTGGGAGTCTGGGACCAGGGAAAGAGCAGCATGACCGCCATGAAAACAACCCAGGCAACTGCTGTCGCTCCAATCAGTCTGGAGTAGCGTCCGAGATGAAAGGGTCCAGGTTTAAACTTGGCGTTTCCGGACGTGATGCGGAAGTAGATTGGGGTAACGTAGGAGATGTATAGCCCAATGACCGACGCACTGCGAAAAAGAAAGGTAGACCTTGATAAGCAACATGGAGGTATTGAACAATAAAATCACATACGAAGAGAGCGAGTTAAACCCCGCTACGGAGAAGGACAACAATCCACAGATTGCAGAAAGTAGTATAACGAACCAGACTGCATTCACGGGAGTTTGAGTGTGACGGTTGATCCGTTTCCACCAGCGTGAACCTGGTAATCCGTTGTCCCTAGAGAAGGCGAATATGACTCTAGATGCATCCACAGTCTGAGAACAACCACACAAGAACTACACGTCTCTTAGAGATGACTATATCGCAGGCTGAACACGCGACAAACCTGAAGTATGACCATGAACCACCACAAGACAAACGTGCCTTCTTTGCCCAGGACGTGGAGGAAAACATCCCCGATGGGTAGCACAAGTTTTGACTGTGTGGCCTCTGAAACTGAAGCGGTGGCAAACGATACCGCTATGTACATCAACCAGCCAAGAATTTCGGTTCCCAAGACTCCGACCATAATAGCAACTGGAGCAGCCCAAGCCGCATTGGACGTTTCTTCTGCGATGTGTACCGCAGAATCGTCTTGAAAGAAGCGACCGATAAGCTCAAACTAACCGGCGCTGAGACAATCATCAACCTACATCCTGTCAGGGACCACATTGGTTGAGTAAATGACAAGATAAACACCCAGGCATCTGCTCTTGATCAGCACACATAAGGACTGGCCCAAGAAAAGAGACATACTATTAGACCAACCGGTGTTATTTTCAAACTTCGTAAACGCATCTCTGGGAGAAACAAGTCCCCTGGAACAAACCAGCAGAGATACGGTAGCCCCGATCGTCGTGACCACTATCCACAATTTTGAATTTGCATCACGTCAACGAGATTACCACGTACATATGATAATGAGTACAAATACTGTCATCCGAGCCATAAGCCTTGTGCCGGAGGAACACGTAACAGCTTGGGCGATGTGCAATGCAAATAATATCCCAAATGTTGCCCCTGAATCTAACACGTGGGCACCGTCAGTAGCCATTGCAATACCAGTTGTGATAAGTTCAGCGCTAATGATGCCATGAATGGTACAACCAAACCACCCAAAGCAGCACTAACCATGAATAGTTTATCGAGCAAATTAGAGTGACCTGACCAGTGATATTGGACCATCCGGTAATCCAAGAAGCAAGCGCAGACTGCTTTTCTGATGCCATTTTAGCAGAGAAGTAGTAAAGCCCTGCACTTGTCCTTTTTTGGAGATCAGATGGAGATTTGAAGGATATAAAATCAAAGTGACACACGGCATGGATGAGGCTAGTTCAGCCATGGAAGACGCTACACATGTAATAAAGATGCAGGGAATAAACCAGCCCCACACCATACCAAAATGTCCGCCTTAACTCATGTCGGGTCAAGATAAACGCAAGTGTAAGGCCTATCACATACCGGCTAAGAGAGGGTAGGAGTACCCGGTAGTGATACCACAGGAGACAGCCAAGATGGAAAGAGAGAATGATATCATCTCAAGAAGCTGCAGCTTTCGTGTGAATGCTCACAGACGGCAGTCTTCGTGTTTGTGTACATACCGAAAATTCCCTTTTGAATTCGCTCTTGTACCCAAGCTTTCGTAGTAAGGTGTCATCCGCACGATGAATGGAAGACAAGGATTCGGGACGGTTATTCACGGATTTGAAATCTGAGTCGATTTCCTTTGAGCTAGCCATTTCGCGGGGCACCGAAAAGCTTTATTTCGCCGAGTCACACCAAGGTTTATATGGAGCACAAAAATGAGGAAACTGCGGAGAAAGATGAAAAGTTAGCGCCAAGATAAGACAGACCTAACCTAAGTAGTAAGTTACTTGACCTAACAATTAATTAACCGAGCATGCTTACTCCGGAGGGCATCACCGGTTGTATTGGTTCTGTAAGGTGATATGCAATACTTCGTTATGCCAGGGTCCGGCCTGGATCAATAAGAGAGTAAAAGCTGCATCGACGGGAATCATGATGAAAACCATTGGCGGTGACTGTAAGTATACATTGCCAAGCCCTTCAAGTTGGCCTGGATCATATTTTCGATTTGAACGCAACTGTGTAGTAGAGTGGAATCTGGTATCAAGAAGTTAAGTATCTCCTTTGAAGCTCATAAAGCAGTGTGCAGAGGAGCGCGCGCATCCTCCTATTAGTAGCAGTAAAATATACCATTTTAGCAGAGAAGTACTAGTAAGACCAAAGTAAGACCTTGTTTACCCTTGCATAGTGTTGCCGCGAAGCGAATTGGAGTGAACCGAGGTGTATTCCTTGCACGCTTCAAGTCAGTTCGATTCAACAAAGGCGCGTGAAAGTGACTTCGTTTGACTTTGTAAGTAGGAGCGAAGTGGGCCTTGCACAACACCGCAACTTGGATCCTCGCGTGGGTTTTTTTCTGTTTCCACAGCCACAATTGTCGGGGCTAGCAACCAGGTAGAACGAAGTAATGACCAATTTGCCCCTTTCACCACAATGTCTGTTATTCGAGTATGTTGTCTTCTTATCGATCACCAGAGGAATGCTATCGCAGAGCCCTTCATTGTGGACGTGCCTTCAAATGCCTACGTCCAGGACTTGAAGGCGAAAATTAAAGAAATGAATATGCGAACACCCGACGTTGATGCCCACACGCTCAACGTATGGAAGTTACTCGATCCACCAATTTTCGACGAAAGTCTTCAGAGGGAAGTAACCCAGCACGAGAACAACACCCTGACAAGGCGGATCTACAATCACGAAGCGATTTCGGCACATGGGGACTGGCCAGCGAACAAGCTTCATCTTATTGTCCAGCAACCTAGTATGTGCCGTTCCATTTTATCTCCACCTTACCTCACTGGTTTTCTTTCCTCGTCTCATGCGTTGTTTCTTGTCAGATCTCTCTCACGTTGTAAAGCGACCCCCTTCCCTATCGAATAATTTGGAAGAGATGAAGCGCAGGAAAGTGGTTTCGGGTGAGTGCATAATGCAATGTTTGAGTTAGAAGAGGCACTGATGAGTCGCAACAGAAACCCTAACGCGAAGTAATTCAGGTAGGGCGCGCCGCGCCCATTCCAATTGGACATTCTCCCCGCCTTGACCATTACTTAGATGATGCTACTCTTATAATTGAGCGATGGCGGTCCAAGCACACCAAGGCAGGATTACCAACTATACCCGAACTGGCTAGTCTTGCAGACCATGCGCTCTCAGAGGACGAGAAAATACCGATCGCAGCCAATCGCTTTGACGGGCTTGTCTCAATTGACCTACGCGACGCCTGCACTTCTGATGATCTTCGACTTCTGTTCAAGGTTGGCCCCGGCAATACCCCACTCGATGAACTTTTCTTTACCGTTCAGAAACCCCCGCCGCATAATGAAACTGAGTCTTCCTTCGTCTCTTTCTGGGACAGAAACGTTCGCGACGTTTTGGAGCTTCTTGTTCCAGCTGGGAAAAGCACGCGTAATAGCAACCTGCATACGGCCACGGGATCCATGCGCCCAGATTATGCTTTCCTCCTCGAAAACATTTGCCCATTCCGGGGAGAGGAGAAGGGTCCTGACAACCCCAAAGATCCAAAGCAAGAGCTCGCAAATAAACTTGTATGGGTCTATCACCCCGCGCCTTATGTTTTTGGTAGGTGGTAGAGGTCACTTCCATTCGTATTTCTCATCACCATGACCGCTTTGACAGGTTACTATGCGATAGGATCACGTCTCACTCTGGTGGCAATTAGCCCTCCGCCGCAAGGTCGAAGTACCCCAGTCTTAGTGCACGATATTGTGTCAGCAGATTTAAGGTTCAGAAAAGACCGAATCAAGAATATCCGCCGCCTGATTAACATTGCGGGACTCATTGAATCCCTGGCCGATCTAGTTCACCCCCCCGATGCTGAGTTTGAGATATTAGAAAGGTTCCTTCACTGCTTACTTTTAGGAGTTTTATGGCCTGACTTATAAATCTACTGCAGAGAGCACGGTACTGTTGAGATTGCGGGTAATCACATCATCAAAACATACACCGGTCAAGACAAGGCCAAACGAACCCAGCGCCTCAACAGTGTATATAAGCTACTCCAGAACAAGCAGGTTCCACATGTTGATTCACTTATACGTCAATACGATACAACGTTTGTCCTTTCCCCACGAGGAATCGCTAAACCACCAGTATCAGAGGAAGATCTATTGAATGGTATAATATGCGTATTAGAAGCACTTGTGGTGAGTAGATAGTGACTTGCTGAAATGAATCACTGACTTGGAAAAGGTTCTTCATAAAGAACCCTCAATTATTCACCGAGATATCCGTTGGCCAAATATCATGCGGGGCCTTGATGATCCACTCAAGTGGTTTATCATTGATTGGGATGATGCAGCCATGCTCCTGGACCCTACAACAGCTCAATGCCATTTCAAGCAGAGCACTCATTCCCCCCGTGTTTTTGTTGATGGGCATGGTGCAGAAGTGGATGTATGGGGCGTCGGAGAGTTGATTGTTCGGTGCGAAATATTGGATATTTCATTGGACTTGCGAGGCCTGGGAAGGTGGATGCAAGCGGCAACGCCCTCTGCACGAGATGCATTGGTCAAGATCAAGGAATATCAAAAGACTGTTCTGTAGAGAACGGCCGAACTTCCGTCGGTATATTGATAATGAGCTTGTATTCAACTTATATTGCTTATTCAGCCTACGCCCATAGGACCTCCGTCGAAAAAAGTTCAGAATCTGCTCACTTCCCCAACCCTGCTCCATGCCGATCCTTCTGGAAAGACGTCTTTGTCCGACCTCGGTCCCGGCCTGCATTTGCCCTCTTTGGAAATCGGATGGTGATTTGAAGGATTAAAATCAAAGTGACACACCGCATGGATGAGGCCAGTTCAGCCATGGAAGACGCTACACATGTAATAAAGATGCTATCAAGAAGCTCAGTATCTCCTTTGAAGCTCAAAGCAGTGTGCAGAGGAGCGCACGCATCCTCTATTAGTAGTATGCGTCTTCCTTGTTGTCGGCAAAAACGGTTTGGCCTAACATGGCCTAACAGCTGTTGTAAAATTAGAGTGACTGTTCAAACGCTCAAATTGCCTCGCGAATTGAGTGGAAAAACAATAGACGATTAGCCTAAATTACCATTTACAACTCGAATCGAGGTGAATTTACGGTCGACAAGACTCATAATGTCAATCAACGTTGATCTTAATGATCTCCTTGTCCTCCAACTTTGGAGCCTTCAAAGTGAGGACCCCATCCGCCAATTTGGCTGTAATCTTCGAGCTGTCGACTGGGCGAGGCAGCCAGACAGTTCGCGTGAAAGATGATGTTCCAGAATAAAGACGCTCCGTAGTCAGCTGATTGGATGGCGTCTCGGAGTTAACAACTCCTGCTCCAATTGTGATGATCGTCAATCGAACGAGTCAAGTATATGCAGCACATACCTTGGCCTTGAGTGGCACTGCCGGTTTCAGTAGTGGATTCTGATTCTGAAGAGTCGCCAATACGGCGACTGATTGTTCTCCCCTGAATGATGACGCTGCGACCTCCATCGCCGACTGTGATATCAACGTTATCTTTCTTCACGCCAGGTAATTCCGCCTCAACGATGTAGTTGCCACCTTCCTCCGTGAGGTCTAGAGCGGGATGGACGGTGCTGGGAGACGGGAAGAAAGGATCGGGAGGGAATGCGCGGCTATAAAGAGTGGGTGTGCCTCTTAAAGGCTCATCCAACATGCGAAACAGAGGTCTGAATTCTTGCAAGAGTCTGCCAATTGACATGGTTGGGACAGCATTCAAACGAGGTTGCCCGCTTTATAGGGGTCATACATACGTCATGACGTATTCCCCTGGCATCCAGTACCTTCTGGCACCTTATGGAAACAATGCCCCGGGACCCCGGTCACGCTACATACAAATCTACTATCGCACACGTACTTACTACATCGAGTAGGGACCGGGCCATTCAACAACCCATTGCGCTAGTACAGAATGCTCCTGGTCATCATCATCTTCGAATTTTAGCTTATACCATGATTTGGTAGTCGTTCCCTATATTAGACAAGTTGTCAACATTCATTTCCATGTCACTATCACCATCCTACGTACGCGACCAGATGGCGGAAGATCCTTTGGGGATGCTATTACCTCGGCACGGTAGAAACAACTGGTATCGGGGTACAGTGCCATTACAGTTGATCCAGATGGGAATTCTTGATACGCATTTGGATGCGCCGCACTGTTTGGTGGAGCATGGGGATCGGGTAACGGAATAATCGCCTTAAGTGTCGTGTTGTAACACTGGCCGGGCTGTCCGTCTTCTTGTGGTTCTACGTCTAGGACCTCGTAGCTGTAAATGCAATAGATAAGCTATACTACCGTGGATTCTAAAAAAGAATGACCCGCCGGTTCTTATCTTGGTTAATACATTTCGTGATGACGGCTAAAATCCATGTATTCTCATCTACATCGACGGTGTTGCCATCTGCAGTCTTCCCACCGGGCGGATGGAAGGCAACATTACGGCCTTCTTGAAGGGGCAGTTGCCTCATTAGTGCCTCTCTCCGCGCTTTTGGCTCTCGAGAGAACGAAATCCCAGGTGATGGTCCAATAGATCCCCGCATAGGGGCTGCAGTCGTGGCGCGTGGCACGCCAGTGACAGGAGGGGTCACGGAAGTGGAAGTGGGAGAAGGTGACGGTGGCCGCGGACGCTTGTTGCGTTTCTCTGTCGCAAAAAGTTGTCAGAAGACCTAGGGGTCATTTAAGTAAAACGAACCTTGTGGCAATGTCTCAGATGCCTTTCGAAGTGCGATCAGAACACTGACTCGTTCAATGGCATCATCGAGCGCTCTACAACGACAATTATATTCACTGCCAGGTAACGTTGGAGGGACAGGTTCTCACTCGGCTTCGTTCTCGGAGTGATGACGCACGTCTTTCAGTGCAGGAGCCAACCGTCTATAATTAGCCTTGAGCGTTTCGTAGCTCTCTGCTTGGAGCGAATCATCAGTTGGCCACATGGCCATCAATCTGTTGACACGACCGATTGTCTCGGTGCTCGTTGGGTTAGCGTAGACGCCAGAGAGCGTTGCCAACGATTTGGTTGCATGAGACCAATACTCTATCTCTGATTAATGGTCCAAATATATGATTGACTCAGGGAGGAAGCGTGGGAACTTGCCTTCTGACGAGGCTGGGCGCGTCGAACCCCGCCTTCTATCCATGGCCAGAATCTTGGACGGAAGAAAGTGTTTGGGAGTTACGAACGTGAAAATGAGATATGCCAGAAAATATTACTACACAGTAAGGATGCGCGCAACTGGCGTGCAGTTTTGTTGAATGGAAACGGGCCAATAATTGTCCACAGTGGTTGCACAAGGATGATCGCGGAGTTAAATATGCTAGAGCATTGAAAAAACACCAACTAACTACCACTATCTAGTAATTACCCTCTCGCATGACTATTCTCTAACAATATTTGTTGTACCTGCCAACTTGCGCAGTGATACATCGTACACGACTGGGGAATGTAGTAAGAGTGAGAACAGGCTGCTGAGGTGCAACCAACCTTCTTCGATCTTTTTAAGATCATATTTAAGGCTATCAAAGCGTCGCCGCAGGGTGTCATTTTTCAGATTGAGCTTTGTTTAATTTTAGAAGACGTGTCAGAGGAAAGCCTTTGGGAAGTATTACCATCGAAAATCCAGCAAACAGATCCTTGACAAAGACAGAGATACGAAGTGGTGCTTCGTAGTCTCCAAGCGTCACCGCGTTGACAGCGAGTCGCGACTAAGAGAGCGGTGTGTAAGGGGCTATCATTTTCTGAAGATAGAAGGTCGACAAGCTTCATTTACCAGTTCATTAACAAGGCTGATGAGCCCATGCAGATAATCTTCCACAGATATCGAAAATCTATCTGCCCATTCTTCTTTTACTGCAAAGACATGAGTGTTTTGACCTTGCAGAGTTCTGCGGCAAATAGCTCACTTCCAAGCAACTCGCTCGCTTGTGGAATGGTAATGAGGGAACCACTGCTTAGATACTCCACTAAGGCACCAGAGAATATTGCTGCGCGGAGAGAATTTGACCACATCTCTTTCCAGCGCCAAATTTGGTTAGGAGGGACAAGAGAAGCGATGGCAGCATTGGTATCACGACAGCTGCGCAAAATTGGTCGCACCGACTCAAGGAGGGGTGGGACTTGAGGTCGACAGAGTTAGATGTTGATATGTGAGGTTGGCGAGAAACTGACGGTGGTCTATTGAGGTGGAGTGAATTTTGTTCAAAATCCCAGTTATAACACGGATTTTCTTGTCGAGATAGGACACTTGATCTTTGATTTTCTTTCACGGTTCGCTATAAATTTTGATGTGACTGCAATTATAGACGCCGTACCTCTCTAATTTCGACATCTTGTTCAAGGAGCTCGTTGAGATGGTTCACGGCCAGTGCATCCATGACTCTTGTATGTAATCGTGACTCCGCGCTGACTTAGACTCGGCTCCGAGCGAAAGGCTACCTTTTCCGAACACTCATTACTCAACTTCCTTTCTGCTTTCATGACCACGAACATCGATGTGGACAAAATCAAAGCTTTGCTCGTCAGGCTTCGCGACACGCCCGTCAACTCGGCGGACGGCGCGGACGACGTGTTATTTCCAGTCTTCAACTATCTCATGAATGTACCGTCCGACAGTTCCGACAAATGCTACCATTGGTTTTGCTCTCGTGCTGATCAAGTTACTGTTGGCGCGGCCACCTTTCTTTTGAGGTTGTTCGCCTACAATAGTCCAAAAGTAACCGCATGGAGAGTTAGGTTGATGGGTTGTCTAGCGGGCTGTTGTGCTTGCGTCAAAGCTCTTGCAGAGGTTAAGGTCACATCTCGGTCAACGTGAGTCTCTAGTCTCTATTGTTCCTTGTTGCCTGTTTGGTCGGGAAGATCGAGAAAGAGTACATTTACTATCATTCTTACTTTCTTGCCAATAGTCAGAGATGATGACGCTCATATGGCTGACTGAAGGCACCAGATATTTTGGCGCGTTCTCAGATGATATTCTGCAGAGGTTCTACAGAAGCTTCGACGATTGGGAGCTAAAACTCGTAAAGGATGGCTTAGCTTCAGCTGGAATCAGTGACACCTCTCAAAACGACACCTCGGCTTTGCGGAGCGTGTCACCTGGAATAATATATCATGCAGTCTCGAATTTACGCATCTTCCTGGATCCAGACGTCCTTGCATTAGTGCGTTCTCGGCCCTCAGTCTCAAAATGGCCCCAGGATGTTCCACCACCCGGACTGTTCATTCTCATGTTTGACGAATCCCCTGATGTGCGGCAGTGGTCGAAATCATTCTTAACAGCTTGTTCCGAGATCCCTATGGCAGTGGAACATTTCGTCACTGGTCATGAACTAGCTCTTCAAACTATATTTACCCTCGTCGCGAAGACCACGTTCCAACATAACCCCGTTGCATTGCATATACCTTCGATTAGAGCGGAGAATCTTCCCGCTGGCTCCTCATTTTCATCCACGTCCGAACCAAATGAAATCTGGATCGGATTTTACCAGGTTCTCCGTCAGATACCTACTGAAGTCATCTTGCGTTCATACGGAGGTGTTGATTGCCGTCAAGTTGTCATTGGTCACTTGCATGGCGTGGGTTCCCGTATGTATATTGGGTTTCCGTGTGACCATTCCGTGTCTGACCGATTTTGTTTCATCAGAGTTCTCGTATGTACTCAAGTGCACACTTTTTCTCCTTAAACGTTTGAATGCTGGTCTGTGGAAAGGCGAGGCACCCGAGTTTCCACAGGTCGTGTTCGATGCCATCAAGGATAATCCATCTTATACGAAATTAATCGAGGAAGTTGATCCTTCAGATGAAAAACCCTGGTTTCTCTCATGGTTTGGAGAGTTCCTATCCTCGTTGAAAGACACAAGTATCTTTGGCGATGTGCTCGCAAAGATTGTAGACCTTCTTTGCGAAGAACTCCAGCACGAAAGATTCAAGGAAGTCCGTCCTGTGGTCATGCTCTCTGCTATACGAGTGAGCCTTTATCCCGATATTTATAGAAGAATTATGACTGATATTCGATGACAGTTACTCGCGTCGCTGGTTCGTAAGAGCCAAACCGAAGAACTGGCGCGTCATCGTCAGGCGATATCCAGTATCCTGGACATTCATGTCGATGTTTTCATATCAGTTGCTTTTGGTCGCCAGTACGCAGACGAAAAGTGGGGGTCTGCCCGCATCGCTGCTCGTGAACTCGTGACAGCGAGCCTCGCACGAGACGTACGAGAAATTACAGCTGCAATCAACCAATCTTGCGTATTTCTTGCTGGCCAAACCGACACGTTTTCGGTATGCATTGTGCGAGAGCACATGTGGACGAAGACCTACGAGTCCTTGCAGACAAATGATGCCGAGGGCGCTACCTCTCTCCTCGATCTAATAGCTCAGTACGCCCATCTAGATGTTCTGAACCCTCGCGCATATAAACCGATTTTTTCAAAACCGAATGCTCGAGCTGCCTTTGACGCCATCAATCGTTCTCTACGGATTACCAGACAAGGATTTGTCGAGGCAATCTCTAAATTTGCCAACTACAACCAACCATCCTTTTTACGCAATGTTCTCCGTCGCACAGAGGTTTCCAGAAATGTCATGATTCTCATGTTGTCCCCAATTGACGACATACAAACTGCCGCAAAGACTTTAGTTGGACAAGCCTTTGATGTGGACGTCCGCCTCGATTGCTTTCACGCAATGCTCTCCAACTTACCAGACACATCTCTCTCCGCGGTTTTCGGATTCCTCGAAACGTTTGTTCGACATGCGCCCCAAGTTACTGAGGCGTGCAGCCTATCCAAGTCCCTTGTACAATGCCTCACGGATATTATTGAGGTGCTTTGTTCCAGCCCCGATGGTTTGCTCCATTCGAACGAGTTCCTGCGGGATAAAGATCCGCAAGGTCCTGCATCTCAACTCCCTCAACTGTGGACGCTCATGACGCAGTCCATTACTGTCATATTTAAACGAACACCATTATGGGCAGACTTTTTCGAGATACCTGACATGACGGTATGGATGCGGGACGCGCTCATCTTTGGTCGAGATATGCTGGCACAGTGGAGAGTCATGGAATCTGCCGCTGTCAAGTGTATGGAGGGGGGTTCCACCTCATTGGGTCGAAAACCATCGAAGTTATCTCGTGCAGGCAAACGGATGATGAACGATCTTCAACCTGTCCTACCTGAGCTTGCACGATGGCTCCGGCTATCTGACGAAGAGCTGCTGCATCAATCATTCGCTCTCATTCAAACTGTCTTGGACTGTTTTCGGACAACGGGTGTACCGCCTTCCGAAACTGGTCTGGCAAAGTTGAACAAGCACGTGGAAGACGCTCGCAAGACGACGACTACACACGGGGCTCCGAGGACTCGACTCGACTCCACACGTATAGCAAAACTCGAAGACGCCCTCGCAACATTCGAGAGTGATGACGACGACGTGGAGATCGTTTCGGTGACAACCGCCAGGAGTCGTACCTCGGCTTCTACGCGGAAGGAGAGCAAACCAGTACCCAAAGAGGTGCAGACGACGCTCAAGCCCGTGGTTCCGCAGAAACCCGCCAGAACTTCTCTCGTAGATCCATCCAAGGTGGAAAAACCTGCTTTTCCGACTTTCCGGAGGGTACAGGGCAACGCTATTCCCGGTCCCAGTCATCCGCCTCCTATCCGCAGTGATGCGCCTCACGTACAACCTACGGATTCATCGTCCAGTGACTCCGAGTCCGATGCTGATGCTGGGAGGGCAAAGGGTTTGGCAGCTCTTGCCAAATTCCAGAAGTCTCCGAGAGTCCACAAGCCTGCTGAGAGACGTCAGGTCAGGATTCTTGATGTCACCAATTATCAGGCCACGAATGCTACGATGGAAAGGCTTCATCGGAGGGACGATGCGCGTAGGAGAGCCATGCGGCTCAGACCAGATGTATCAGGACTCCATCGTGCGTTACTGTCATGGGACTACGATCATCAAGGCCCAGAACCTCCCGCTCAAGGAGTGAAACCAAACTTACTTCATGTTCCGGACAAATTCACAGACCACTGCCAATATCTCAGTGTATTTGAGCCGCTCCTGCTGCTCGAATGTTGGTCTCAGATTGTCCAGTCGAAGGAAGAGAGTCAGCCATCCTACGATTGCAAGATTTGCTCGAAGCAATTCACAGATGACTTTATTGACCTCGAGGCTACTATTTCCGAAGCTCTTCAGAAGGATTGGCGTCTGATGGAAACAGATGTGATTCTGCTCAGACATCCTTCTGGGAAAAAGTCGCTGCTTGCCAAAACGATCTCATACCAAACTACTCAGACCGGCGCCCAAATGACTCTTCGATGTTTTACACCCAACGGAGCCGATTCCAGTTTGCAGATAAATAGCATCTGGAGCTTGAAAAAGGTGTTCAAGTATGTTATTCCTTCAGCGTTTACATTATAATGCTGACTTTCCCCCATAGTTTGGCTACAGTGCATCGCGAATATGGTGCCTTAATGGCGTTACCTTTCTATGATGCCTTTCAGGTCATTATGCAACCTCGCATCTCCACTATGCCGCACCTGGACAACCATGAGATTGACCAAACGATGTCAACCTACTGTGTTAACGAGCCTCAGGCAAGAGCTATTCTTAGTTCACTACGAGTTGAAGGATTCGGGTTAGTTCAGGGGTAGGTGTGTTTATTTGTCTCGATAGCATGATTTCCTAGACACTTTCAAGGCCTCCCGGAACGGGAAAAACTTCGACTATATGCGGGCTGGTCGAGGCGTTCTTATCGCAGCGGCCTCGAGCGACGACTTCTATACACGCTGGACGAAACTCCACACAAGCTGACAAAGGGCCGCCACAAAAAGTCCTCTTGTGCGCCCCAAGTAACGCCGCAATCGACGAAGTTGCCAGTCGCCTGAAGGAGGGGTACCGAGCTGCTCAGAAGCGCGGGGAGCCCATCAAAGTGGTCAGAATTGGGAGCGATAAGGCCATTGACATCAGTGTTCGGGAGATCGCGCTAGACTACCTCGTGGAGCAGAAGATGAACGGCGAAAATATGCCACCTCCCTCTAACGACGCCGGAAAACAAATAGCCCTACTTCGACAAGAGATTGAATCTGTCAAACGCGCCAAACAAGAAAAGTTACAAGAGCTTTCCGCGATTCAAAACAACTCCGCAAGGACGCTTGCCGTTGACGAGGAGATCAAGAAACTGAATTCTCGCCGAATGGCTCTGACGCAACAGTTCGATCGCTTGAAGGACAAACAGAAATCCGACAACCGAACTTTAGATGCCGTGCGGAGACGAATGCGCGTCGAAGTTTTACAAGAGGCAGATGTGATTTGCGCCACACTTGCAGGATCCGGCCACGAATCGATCGAGCAGTTAGAATTTGAGATGGTCATCATTGATGAAGCCGCTCAAGCTGTTGAATTGACTTCGTTGATCCCTCTGAAGTTTCGTACACGCAAGTGCATCATGGTTGGAGGTGAGAATTTAAACCCTGCTCAAGAAGACACGGAGTGTGACCTCTTTCTGTAGATCCGCAACAACTTCCACCAACTGTACTCTCCCAAGAGGTGACGCGTCTCCTTCTATAGTTTCGCTTTCTTCCTGAAAAACCCTTTCAGGCCAGTAGATATAATTATAACCAGTCCCTCTTTGTTCGCTTGCAAAAACATCGCCCAGACGCTGTCCATCTGTTGAGGTGAGCAGGATGAGAGTCTTTTGGACGATTACTTAAAGGACTCGATAGTATCCAGTACCGCATGCATCCAGAAATCAGCCAACTCCCTAGCCGTCTGTTCTATCAAGGTCGTCTACTCGACGGACCCGACATGGACATCAAAACCAAACAACCCTGGCAATCTCATCCAAAATTCGGCTGTTATCGCTTTTTCAACGTCTCTCGCGGCCAGGAAGAAGGAACCACTGGCCATTCAATGAAAAATGTATCGGAGGTCCAAGTAGCTGTCGCTCTGTACGCGAGATTGCGCAAAGAATTTGTTGCGATCAATCTCGACTTCCGGGTCGGCATTGTTTCGATGTATCGTGGTCAGGTACTCGAACTTAGGCGTGCATTCGAAAGGAGGTTTGGTGAGGATATACGTGGAAAGATACATTTTCATACAGTCGACGGATTCCAGGGTCAAGAAAAGGATGTTATCATCCTCTCTTGTGTACGGGCTGGTCCGGGCGTACAGTCGGTTGGCTTTTTAGCTGGTAAGGTTCGTGAACTTTGAAGCCGAAGGAATGACTGACATTTCATCCAGATGTTCGTCGAATGAACGTAGCCCTTACTCGAGCAAAATCATCCTTGTTCATTCTGGGCAATGCCCCGACGCTTGAGAGGAGTAACGCAGATTGGAAAGAAATCGTGACCAACGCCAGAACTAGGTCACTGCTGACCGATGTAAGCTTAGCCGCTTATGCCACGATAGCCCCTATGCTCACGATTCTGTATCGCGTACAGGTGGACACTTCCTATTTCACAGAACCCAACCCCGCGCGGACAGTTCGGCCTTCTTCGCCGACGAAGGCCAACAAACAGCGGCCTGCTCAATCACAGGCTCCAGAACCAGCAGATCTTGCAACTCCTCAGAGCATGGCCGAATCGATTCGTGTTAAGCCGCAGTCACAGAATCTTTCATCTACCCCGATCGGTGCAACTGTCGTCGAAACAGCTGCGGGGCCGAGCAACGCTACAGCTCAAAAGCCGCTGTTGAAGAGACCATACACTGGGGAGTCTTCGTCGATGAACGAGCACAAATCGAAGCCGCTACCGCCGCCGCATAAGCGACCCAAGAAGGACAAGGGTAGTATCTTCATCCCAAAGAAACCCAAGCCGTAGATCGTCACAGTCTTCTCTTTTAATATACCTATTGTGCACGGGCCAGCACGGCGCATCTACCTAGATCACATTCGATTGACTGCATTGGATATAATGTATTCTTATTATCACTACGAAGCTTTTATTGGTGGTAGTTCCCATTGATCCGGCCCAAATTTTGGTATCGTCATCAACACGCCCGCGCTGTTTTTCGCAGGTTTACTGAAAGTGCATAGTGTCGGCTTCCCGAGTGTGGAGAGCCATGCCGGATTGATCAACGTCAGTCCTGCAAGGCTGTGAGGCAAAATTCAGGACAGGTTTTGGATGACGCGACAACACCTTTGAGCCATGGTTTGGTTGTTCGAACGATCTCTGTGAACACAATGTAGTCTGGAGGAACGCTTTGGAAGAGGAGAGACGAAGGATGTATAAATACGTCCTCCTGGACACCCATTGCTTTATAAGGGATCCCTTTAGCAGTCGTACACTGGACCCCAGTGGCCGACTTCTTTTGCACGAGATTCTTCCGAACGGCTACTTGATCGATGAATGCAGCAGCCAATAACTGGCGAAGGACCTTCAACTACAGAGGCATTGTTTAGTATAGCACTATCCCATGACAAATGAAAAGTGACTGACTTGTGTTTCACTGGGCGGTTTGAGGGCTTGTGCAAGGCCCGTGTCCACGCCAGGGAAGGTTGCGCTGACGATATTGCAAATCTGGGCTCTCAACTTGTGGATCTCTTCCATAGTCTGAGCGCTCTCGTCAGTTTAAATGGTTCACGAAAAGAAGGCATCGAGATCCTACTTTTAGTCTAACGAAATGGTCCGAGCAGAACTGGAAACCACCCCCAGCGAACTCATATGCGCCGACGACGGAAAGTATCCGGAAGATATCGCTAGTTGACTTTCCCAGGGAAGCGTGCGTCTAGTAAATGAAATGTTAGCTTTGCGTAGTGGAGAATTATACCAATGGTACCTGTTGTCTCTCGAAAAAGGCCTTCCGGCGTGCTCTGCGAGCCTCTTTCGCCTTGACTCGTTCGTTCTTGACGTACTCCAATTCATCATCGTTCTCATTGTCGGAATTCTGGCCGTCACCTAATCCCTCTTCATGCAAAAAGGGATCCCCCACTGTCATGATAGATACGATGGTGATCACATATGGTAAACAACCATGCTGTTGACCGGCAACCAGCATTCGAGAAAACCGAGGAGCCAGAGGGAACAAACTCATGGACTTGCCGAGCGGCGTGATCTTGCCTCCAATTGTAGCGATGGACACTTCCGAGGTCGAGGATGTAAGGGGTGTACTGCTCACCGCACCGAGATGAGTCAATACCGTCTCGGCTTTCTTCAAAGCCCGCGTGTCGGGAGGGGTTGGGAAAGGGAAGTTAACCACTGTGTCGATGCCCATACTCTTCATTTGAAGTACTACACCCTCTATGGGCGTACGGAGAATCTCAGGTTTTGAGAATGCTTCGAAATGGTGTTCGTAGAGTGCGGATGAATAGAGCCTGTAGCAATGACCGGGACCTGTCCGGCCAGCTCGACCAGCTCTTTGCGCTGCGGAGGCTTTCGATGCCCATTTCACCTGGAAGGACTGTATACAGTTCGTGGCATCATAGCTGCGCTGATAATTTCTGTAACAAAAATAATGTCTGCGATGAAAACTAACTCACCTCCTTTGCTCGTCCACAATCGACAACATATCGAATTCCAGGTATCGTCAACGATGTTTCAGCTACATTCGTCGAGACAACTACCAGACGGTGTCCAGATGGCGGTGATTCAAAAACTCGCATCTGTTTATCACTCGACAGAAGAGAATATAGTGGGACGACATGCATCGGAGCTATATGGTAGCGTTCAAAAGCGGAATATGAACGATGATTCCAACTTACAGTCACTCTCTTCAATACCATCATCGGCGTCCTCGTCAATACTATCCAAAGCTTCAGGATCTTCATCGGCGACACCGTCGTCAATGTCCAAAGCCAAGTCCTGGTTCGTGACTCCCAATTCAACATCCTCCGCTTCCAACACAACTATTAGATAATTGAATAATTACTTTCAACGAAGGAGATAATGAATCGGCATACCTTCTGCAGCGGCGACCGTGTTCGGAGGGTCTGGAGGTTCGTCCGTAAAAAATGCGGAAGCGTTTACCAACCGCCTTTTGCGCATTCGAGATTCAATAACTTTATAGCTAAAATTTGTTTCCAGAGCCCTGCAGACACCCAATATCTCATTCTGACCAGTCAAGAAAATCAAGATACCGCCTGGGGGTAGGCGAGAATGGATCTTGGCAGTTTTTTTAATCGCTTCCTTAACATAATCCGAGGGTGTTCGGCGATTGAAGTGGATCGTCACGGGATGCTGGCGTGCAGAGACATTGATCACGGGAGGAGGGGACGGAAAGAGGAGCTTGTTCTCTGCGAAGTCGCTCACTCGAAGGGTGGCAGACATTATAATCAAACGCAGGGGTTTGGCGCCATCCTTTTTGCACTGCCACATCTGCTCTCGCAACTTCAAGACACGGCTAAGTACACCGATAAGAATATCCGTGTTCATGCTTCGTTCATGAGCTTCGTCGATAATGATGACGGAATATTTGGATAGTAAGAAATCGACAGCCAATTCGCGCAACAGAATACCGTCAGTCATGAATTTGATTGTAGTTGACGGAGAGACGGTCGCATCGTAGCGGATTTGGTAAGAGATTCGTGACGAGGTTAAAGACAATTCATGTGCAATACGTGCAGCCATCGAAATTGCCGCGACTCGTCGAGGTTGCGTCACCCCAATCATGCCGGGGTTATCTAGAAGGTTAAAAAGTCAGTATGTCCTCGTTCGACCTGGGATAGCACACCTCCACTGGGGTCTCCGAACCCTGCCTCGTACAGAAACTGTGGTACTTGTGTAGTTTTTCCACTGCCAGTCTCGCCACATATGATCACAACGGGATGGAGTAAGATTGCCTCCATGACAGGTTGTTCCTCTGCCGTGATGGGCAACATCAACCTGGCTTCTTCAACATCCGCGGGACGTGTGACGGAAACAGCCCTGACTTTCTTTTCGGAGGAGAGAGAGCTCGACATTTGTTGCTGCTTCTTTGAGAGATGTTCTGCCAGCGCGGTGGTAGGTAATTTTAGGTCGTCCCCAAGCGGGCCACGCATCATGGCGTCGCGAGGTGGATGCGAAAGCTTGTGCTTTTTCGGAGGAGGTTGTGTGGCAGTATCTGATGTCGCCTGAGTGAATGGTTCATCGACGGGAGCGACGTAACCCTTGGCCGCAGAAAGTTGTTTCATTGCCCATGCCTTGAAACTTGCGCGATTTACAGAAGGAACATTAGAATCCGAATGAGATGAAGCGTCGTCGTCCGGGTCACTTTCTGATCCTGACCCTGAAAGGGAATCAACTTTGTCGTCCTCATTCGTGTCATTCGCAGAATCCGAACTATCAAACGATGAATCAGACTCGGGTCCAGAATCCGGCTGGGCAGACTGCTTTGACCACCGTCGAAAAGTTGGCTAGTTACACGTAGTAAGACCAGGAAGTGTAAATCATCCACAGACAGACCTTTTTACTTTTGACGATGCGAGGGACCGTAAGAGTGCCATCCGAATTTCGTCTGAGGGCACCGCCGACAGCAGTAGGCTGCGTCGATCTCTCCGGCGCGGCTAAACTTGCGGACACATCCACTACCTGGACCCGGTTCGGAGTGGAAATGTTCTGTGAGTCAGTGCCAGCGTCGGAAGCCATCGCATCGAGTTCGGCATCTTCGTCCTCCGTGTCAGCAGCTCCCAGGTCATAATTACGCCTTCTCCGTTTGTTGGATCGACCGTCTATGAGACGGCGAACGTCTCCATCTTCAGTTTTGTCCAACCGTTCGCGATGAGAAACCGCCTTTCCAGTTCCTAGAGTTGCAGAGGACTGCAACTCTAATGTCGGTATGGACGCCTGAGTCTGACTGCCACGGTAACACTAAGCGGATTATCAGAGAACATAAAAGTATCCATACGCCAGTTTCTCAAAGATCACTACTCTCTCCTCTTGTCTTACTTTTTTGTCCTATTGGAAAATACGTCAAGAGACGTATCAAGTAGAAAGGCATGCCTCACAATATACTTTTCTAGTCTTTTCCTCTTCTTGCTCGAGAACTTGCTCTCCGATTGTGTTGCAAGCTACACCAATGGAAGACACGCGACGTCATGATATTGGCGACTTACCTCTTGAACGAGTCTCTCTTTCCTCTCCTTCTCTTTCTGTTCTCGGGATTTCGGGGCCAGGATTTCTGCGTTAGAATCTGTTGTCAATGACTCTGTTAACGCAGATGATGCATTTCGAGGTCGATTCCTTTTCTTGAGTGATCCTGGGCATGACTGGCGTGCCCTGGCATTATACCTCTCTCGACCTCGCTTCATAATAACAAGATCGTTCATTCGAGTTTATGCAAATTTGTGACAAAGTGTGACGTCACAGCTTGTCTAAATGTCACTTGAAGTATACACTTCAGGAGTAAATCAACTACTCTGCGTTGGCCCTTGGCATACCCACCCCCCTTCATGATAGGATAAAGGTACAGAGAAGGGCAGTATGTACAAGTAAATCCGAAAAATATTATTGTTGTCACGAAATTAAGAACCATCTGGAGGCTCAGGGCACTAAACTGTAAGGAGGCCATTCAAGTTAATGATCTGAATGAGTCAACATAAGAAGGCGAGCCCACTGTGGTTCGCAGGTATAGACACTGGAACGCGCGAGGTGTCACTATACTATGAATCGACCATCTCATGCTCATGTGCTATGATCGTCTGGCCAAGGGTCTGTCACGAGGCGTATTTGACAGGCATGTTTTACACCAAGAAGCGGAGACTTGAGCGGTTTTCGAGGAGTGATCGACAGAACAATCGAGTCCTGCGTCAGGTGGGTCAATATGCAGTGCATTAGAGGATGATGGGACGATCATACCTTGACGGAAATTCGATTCGTGAAGAAACTGGGAATGGTGTCTTCACTACATCGAAGCACCCCGTCCCAATCAAGCGAGTCCATGCCTTCCCCGAGGGGATGTCGTAGAAACGCGTGACGACTTGAAGGTAAAGATTGTGAAGGTTCCAATGTCCCCTCACCAAGGTTGCGACTCGACGAGGTAGATTGTCCGTGTATTGTAACACTGACTTGGCGGTGTAGATATATCCTGATGATCGTTTCCCCGCTAGTAGCACTATGACCGCCTTGGTCTTGCTCAAGGAATGGGATGAGTGATGCGGGACTGCCACGAATTTGTAGGTGGAACGGTATTGCATCTGAGAGTGCATAAGTCTGCACAGAGGGGATGAACAACTAGAAACATTTGTAGTTGAGTACGATTTATCAAACATCCAATGAATGACTTACGAGACATTCAACAGGAACCAATCCGGAACGCTGTGACATTGGTACAGTACATGTAACTTGACGCCATTCCTCAGGGGATGTTTTCAGGGTAGACATGAAGGATAAATCACTGGAAAGCATAGGCAAATGGGGTCGACTGCGCGGACGGTACACCAGGGGTACCTTGAGACTGAAAGAAACCATATAAACAATGTTTCAAATTGTTTAAACGCAGAACTTACGCTTCACTTTCCTTAAATAAGGAACGGGACCGCGATGCGCGTGACAACTCGACAGTCAACGAGTACGAGCAAGCCGCCCAAGGTTCACTACTCTCAAACGTTGGCGGCAAGACCCGTGCCTGACCTCCATCATCGAAAGTGAGAGGGAAAATAACCTGAAACCCGATGGTCCTGGGACAAGGTTGCGCATGAGATGCACTCCACAATACACGGTTCACAGAAAGAAATGTAGTCGAGAGAGGAGCACCAGAAGCACGCAGAAGAAAGTGGCCCTCGAGCTAAAAAGTCATAAGAAACCCGATAGTAGCATATACAGAACGACACTCACCTTTAATATCACGGACGTTAAGCCACTCGTGTTCAGGTTGAGTGTCACGTCCCCTTGGATGACACCTTTCCGATCATACATAGGGGATATACTTCCAGGGTACTGACCGCTGAGAGCAATAGTAAGGCGGTCTGTTATTCTACGGTATACCCCCGTAGGAACAGGTCGCGATGAAGCATGGCGATTGAATTCAACGGTTCGCTCTCCTGGTAAGAGCTCACTCGAATAGAGCGGCGTGGGAGGGGAGGGTGTGTATGGAGGTGTGACGGTGTTGCTTCCCATATGGAGGTAGCAATCAAATGTAGTGGGACGGATGTGTGCCGTGTGCAGTATCAGTACCCCAGTATATAAACAATCATGTAGAATTGTTCGGTGTTCTATCTGAAAAGCGACGCGTTGCCTGAATGTGTCCGTAGCAGGGGAACTCGAGTCACTGGCAACTCAGCGCAGCCGGTCACCACTCGCATCCGACGACGCCCCCGGGCCTCCACATCAGAATGGGATAGTTGACTCGATTCACTTGACGAGGCGTGCATAAATAAACTATTACACGGGTTTACATAAACAAATGACCTGACTTGAAAGCGCAGCACTCACGGAGTGATCTGAATCGAAGCGATCCGAAAAAAGGTGAGATATTGTTGAAACTACCTTCTTGTGATCATGCATCATGATCAAGACACAGTTGAAACGTTGATCATCGATCGGGATTAACAAACTGTATTAAATTTCACACGCGTACGACCCCCCGTTGCTGGCACTGGCAGTATCTAGCGTCATACATATGAACCGCGTTGATTTCACATCGTGCTCCAGTTAGTACCTGTCTGTGTAAGAAAATCAAAGATGGCCGATGCCGCTATGGTACCCTCCGACTCAGATGGATACGATCGTTCATATGCGTGGCAGTGCAAGCCTTAATGCAGATGGTAATCGACGGCGATTAGACGCTCACCATATGATGTCAGTTGGCTGGCGCACGGGCATGTCGCACGATATCAGTGCGGTCGAGCTATTCTTATTACATACGTGAATCGAAATACTGTATCCATAATTGAATTTGCAGCATAATCTTTCAAGCCTGAGTACCGCGCGAACAGGTATCGTGACACTCTGAGTCGATGGAAAAACTGCGGTGGCGATTCAGAATTTCAGATCGGCGCAGCAGCTCAGTACGCGAAAACCTGTGTCATAAAAAGCGCGTAGCACTACAAAAGTTACAAGATATGTGCAACAAGGAACCATGCCCAAGTATAGTGAATTATCTCCAAAGGCCACCGTGGTAAATCGTAACAGAATCGTGTTGACTCATGCATCCAAGGTAAATCAGGATGCAGCCACAAAAGCATTGTAGTTGTATGAAGGTGGGGTTGGATTGAAAGTAAAATTACTCGGCCGGATATTGACGACGGTTTGGCCATTCCTTTGAAGCACTGCCTGCATATACCCACCAGCGGAAATACCAAGTGAAAGCTTTGTCATCCCAGCTGGGACCTCAAACGTCTGTGACTCGTTGGCTGACGTTGAAAGTGTGACATTCGCGTCGGAAGTTGCGAGAACAACCGCCCACATCTTGTCCGCTGTCTGTGGAATTAAGAAATAACTCAGATCAAGAGTGTGACTTCTGAGAAGAGAGCTCACAATCTGATAATTTTTGGGTCGAGCGACTGGATCGGGTGCAGAAGCGAAAGCTGGGTGAGGACGGCTCCACATGAAAATCTGGTCCGCAGGGACATTTGGGTAAGTCCCCGTCTTGAACGCGGTAGCGAAATACGACGTCATCTCGAGCCATCCTTGAGACATGTCAGCGCTGAGATATTGAAAAATAAAAGAACTCACCGGTATGATCAAACCCATCCACCCATGCCTGGCTGTCTGGTTGTGCGCCTTCAATAGGACCGATGTAATGAGATTCCCCATAATCATTCCAAGTGTTGACCTGAACAATATCGAATTTATCGCGCATTCCGATCAGATTTTGCCAGCGCGTCACATATAGATGGTCATCACTCAAGTATATCCACTAGAAACGAGACAGTGTTAGAATTGATCTGGCATTAGTAACTGGTAACTCACGTTCTTGTTGTAAGTCTGTCGGCTATAGTGTGTGAAGAACCAAGGGGATACCGTAGGAATGTAGGTGGCATTACCCAAAGTACTGAGATAGTCTTCGTCGGATGTCGTGGCCCCAACATAAACTGCAAGGGAATCAAGTTCAAGAGGCCCATAGTTGGAAACAGAATGTTTTGTGACTTTTGTGGGCCATGCGGAGTTCCACTAGAATGGAAAAGATGCGCGTTAGAATAATAAACAACACGAGGATGACTCTTACGTTTAACATCCCATCGATGATAGAACTGAACTTGTGGAAACGAGACGTGACCACGAAAAAGGATGGTACAAAGTAGACGGCATTGTTTCCCGACAACTGCTGCAAAAACTGGGTTGACCATCCCTTTTGAACCGAATGCTGACCAAACTTGCAAGACTCCCCCGAAAAGGTTGTAGCCAAGACCCGACCGTTGTAGATCAATTGGTTGGGATGCGAGGCGTATGTGGTGATGTAGTTTTTGAGCGTCACAGTGTCGTTTGCGCATTTACAAGGGAGAGAACTGGTGGTGGAGGTGAAAACGATATCACAGCAAATAAGGGAGGACGCACGTCATGTCGAAGGAGATGAAGAGTTTGAACCCTGTGTTGGATTCCAGAGCGGCCTGGTACCTAGCCGAGGATGAGCGTGGGTGGAGAAAGTGCGATCCCGCACTCACGCATATGCAACCTGCTGGGGTTCCCAGGGATTTGATCCTACGTTGAGGACGAAACCGTCGATCCCATTCAGGTGAGCAAGACCGATGTCGGACTGCCAGTCGGCTTGAGTGTACGGAAAGGCGTTTCCAACCACGAAATGAGCTATGACATATTTAGTTGAGTCACTTCTGGATGACTGAAGCACAGAGGTAGAACGGCGGCTGGTCGGACCGGACAGAGAGAGATCGACAAAGAGTAAAGATAAAAGTACCACAAGAGCGAGCATAGCGAAGAAATGGGGAGACGGAATGAGCCCAGGGTCTGCCTGAAGCAGTTTTGAGTGCAATATATAAGCTGCGAGAGGGCTTACAGTGGGTATTGTTTCTTCAATGAAATTATATTCCCCCAACGTTAACCGAACCGAACACGTTGGTTACGTTAACGTCAGACGACATGCTTGAATTGGCAACTGCTATTACTCACTTCATGCAATATCTTCTGAGAAGAGTCGTGGACTAGAGTCTGGAAGGGTGGAATTCTTTGCATGACTGTGACGACGAAATTGTAACCTACCGTAATGCTTCCTCGAGCTTTCGAGCTTATTTGTCATCCAGCTATGCACCCTCACAAGAATTCAGTCAACTGATTGCGCCAATTCGCGCGTGACGCGAGCTGTGGCTAGCCGTTTAGTTATAGCTACGCCACCACTAGCTATAAATATGAATTCAGACTCGGAGGATACCAAACAAGCTTAAAGCCCTGAAAATCGCCTAGCTCACTCACCACTGGGCCAAAGTTCACTAACTCGTCGGAGTCTAGCTCGGCTAACTTAATTATCTTTGGATACCGAACAAGCTTGACATGCTTCTTTGTGTACTGCCGGCCCTTTCTCTGCTTGTATGGAGGTTCATCCGGCGTGTATAGCAGTTGTCGCTCGAGGGCGTTGCGACAAGAATGCCACGACCAGCTCGCATACTAGTTTCCTGTTGCAGGAGGACGTCAAAGCCTCTCAGCAATCATGCTATCGAAACAAACAAATAAGCGCACCCGGAGCTTTGAATCTATAGTGAACTAAGAATAGCTCTTACCTGAGACTCGTTAAGACAATACTTACTCCGTCTGGTCAATCATGAGTCATGAGTGCGGTATAGCGGAGATAGGAAATTGCATGATGACTCGAAAGGCCCAGATCATAGAAGGGTGGTGCCATCGGGGCACCATATCCGCGATGCAATGTAGCCAAGCTAAGGAGAAAGAATCAGCTGTATGAATGTAGGCGCTGAGGCAATACCATAGTAGTTATACCATACCTAGACATCTTTTTCAAGCTCCACTGGGCGCTAATTATTTATCTGCACATCGGAATCGGCTCCATTGGGTATAAAAAAATCGAGGAGATTTGTACGCCAGTCTGAGTGGTTTGGTGTGATATCGTTTTGGCAAGCAGCGACTTTTTCCCAGAAGGATGTCTGAGCAAAGTTTCTATCAAACGTCAATCCTTCCGAAGAGCCTCGAATATAGTAGCATCATGAAGTCGTCTGTGCATTGTTTCGAGAAAATCTTGCAATCGTACGATGTCTATCTCCCTTTCTTTGCTGGGACAATCCGAGCCCAGCATTCAAACAGTAGAAGCGGCGCGAACCTGGCAAAATCAGATCCAGATTCCATTTGGTTCGGAGTCGGACGTGGGGGAAGGTCAAGAGCCAGTGGGAATATTCTCCGCTTTAATTGAAGGTATGTGCAACCGTGCAACCACTGGCACTGTCAGGTGATTCGTCAAACATGAGAATGAGCAGTCCGGGAGCCTGTAGAGCTTTTCCGTGGGCCATCTTGAGAACTAAGCGCCGAGAATGCACTACGTAACTTGGCAAGGACATCGGGATCTTAGAGGGTGCGTAAATTTCGAGACCCCATGATATATTATTCCAGCTGGCACGCTTCGCAGACTCGGAGTCAAATCGTGTTTCGAAAGGCACCACTACCGATTCCAGGTGAAGCTGATAAGCCGTGACGGGTCGACGAGTTAATATTGACTCCCTAAGCCAGCCGTAGAAACTCAATCTCTGGCGAATATTATCCGAAAACGCGCCAAAATATCAAGCGTGCGGCAGTCGGCTATATGAGGGTCGTCATCTCTGACTTGGCCAGAAAAAGAATGAATGTGTCTGAGTTTCTCTTTCCTCAATCACATATATAAACATGCAACGATTGATACACTACTTCAGGTGACCTTGACCTCATTGACACCAAGGGCATTGACGCAAGCGCACAACAGTGACAGCCCGCTAGACAACCCATCAGCAACCCAAGCTCCGAGTCACCATGACATTCTGCTTTTGGGTCACTGCAGGCCCTGAACAACCTCAAAATAAAAGTGGTCGCACCAAGTCGGATCTATCAAATGGTATAACCATGAGATAGTGGAAGATGTCAGTATCGATTCTAGATACATGACACTCGCCGCGAGTTGTGACTGTATCGATCGTACTTGCAAAGTTGTTCGAAGTTCGCACTTCAACTGGAACGTTATTGACAAGCACCAAGGCTTCACATGTTCAGTGACACCTCGGGCCTTAGACCTCACTTTGGTAAATGGGGGGTTAATAAGACGACGTTTGGAACTCAGAGAGCCTCCTAGCTTGGAGCCTAGCGTCGACACTCTTCCGTGTCACTCTCAGTTCACTCGCCCTTACGTCATTGACACGATGTCAACGGGGCCGAGATATTTAAATTGAAACACTGTATCCTCAATCGAGCCTCTGGCTCACCGTGCAAATGCGTGAACATATCGTAATAGTAAGCGCGTAGCGCTACAAAGTTACAAAATGTGTACAGAAACCATGCTGCAAGGTGATTTATCCACAAAGGCCACCATCCAGATGTGGCTGTCTAGTACATACATGTTGAATAACCCAGCCAGTAACGAATAACCCAATGAGTGACGTCAAATGTGAAGAAGCAGAATCGTATCGAATTCCTTGTGCGAATCAGGATGAAGAAACAACAAGAACGTTGTAGTTATATGAGGGTGGCGTGGGATTGAAAGTAAAACCCTCAGGCCGGAGGTCGATGACGGTTTGACCGTTTCTTTGAAGCACTGCTTGCATATACCCGCCAGGGGAAATACCAAGTGAAAGCTTTGTCATCCCAGCTTTAACTTCGAATGTTTGCGATTCGGTGGCTGACGTTGAAAGTATGACAGTCGCGTCGGAAGTCGCGAAAACAACCGCCCAAACATTGTCCGCGGTCTGTGGAATTAAGAATTAATTCAGATCAAGAGGACATGACCCGCTAGCGAGAACCCACGATCTGATAATTACTGGGCGGACCAACAGGATCAGGTGCAGAAGCGAAAGCTGGGTGAGGACGACTCCACATGAAAATCTGGTCCTTTGAGATGGTTGGATAAGTCCCCGTCTTGAACGCGGTAGCGAAATATGACGTCATCTTGAGCCATGCTGGAGAGTGTAAGTTGACATTAAGATATAAAAATTAGAGAACTCACGGGTATGATCAAACCCATTCACCCATGCCTGGCTATTTGGTTGTGCGCCCTCAATAGGACCAATGTAATGAGATTCCCCGTAATCATTCCAAGTGTTGACCTGAACAATATCGAATTTATCGCGCATTCCGATCAAATTTTCCCAGCGCGTAACATATAGGTGGTCATCACTCAGGTATATCCACTAGAAACGAGACAGTGTTAGAATTGATCTGGCATTAGTAACTGGTAACTCACGTTCTTGTTGTAAGTCTGTCGACTATAGTGTGTGAAGAACCAAGGGGATACCGTAGGAATGTAGGTTGCACCCATAGGACCCAAAGCACCGAGATAATCTTCATCGGTTGATGTAGCTCCAACATAAACTGCAAGAGAACTAAGCTCAACAGATCCAAAGCTGGAAACAGAATGCGCTGTGAGTTGTGTGGGCCATGCGGAGTTCCACTAGATAGTGTGCGTTAGAATAATAAACAGCGCGAATGTATCACTCTTACGTTCAACATCCCATCTATGATGGAACTGAAGCTCTGGAAATCAGACGTGGCCACGAAAAAGGAGGGTATAAAGTAGACGGAATTTTTCCCCGACAACTGCTGCAAAAACTGGGATGTCCATCCCGATTGAACTGAATTCTGACCAAACTTGCAAGACTCTCCCGAAAAGGTTGTAGCCAAGACCCGACCGTTGTAGATCAATTGGTTGGGATGCGAGGCGTATGTGGTGATGTAATTCCTAAGTGTCGCAGCGTCGCCTGCGCTGCTACAAGGGAGAGAACTAGCGATGGACGTGAAAACAATATTACAACAAACAAGGGAGGACGCACGTCATGTCGAAGGACATGAAGAGCTTGAAACCTGTATTGGATTCCAGAGCGGCCTGGTACCTGATCGAGGATGAGCCTGATTGAAAAAGTGCGATCCCGCGCTCACGCATTTGCGACCTGTTGGGGTTGCCAAGTATCTGATCCTACATTGAGGACGAAGGCATCGATTCCATTCTGGCGAGCAAGAACGATATCGGACTGCCACTTTGCTTGAGTGTAAGGATAGACGTTTCCGACCATGAAGTGGGCTACGACATATTTAGTCGAGTCCCTTCTGGACGGTGGTGTGGACGACTGAAACAGAGGGGCAGAGGGGTGACCGATCGGGCCGGAAAGAGTGAGATTGGCGAAGAGCAAAGATAAAAGTACAACAAGAGCGAGCATGGTGAGTCGGAAAGAATGGGGCGGCGGAACGAGCGAGGGTCTGCGTCGAGCAGTTGTGAGTGATATATAGGGAACCTACCGGCGTGGTCATTGTCTTTTTCATTGTCTTTATTTTATATTCCCAAGGTCAACCGTCAAACCTTAGGAACGATATTAGCCTCACGTGGCAACGGTGAGAGCTTCGCAACGGCTATTAACATTGTATCTCGGCTCGACCCGGATAGTCGTCAAGGATAGAATTCATTGCACGACCAAACAACACTGCGCAAGTAATTTTAACCTTTCGCGACCCTTCCTCTAACTTTTGACTCTGTTGTAGGTTCACTGTGATTGGCCGGTCACTCCATTCACCAATGGAAATGCCCCATGTACTCACAGCGCAGTGGTGCCTTGAGCCTCGCCAGTTGCCTGGGTAGCCAAGTCAACTTCGACAGGAGTTGAACTTGACTCGGGCTCCGATACGGGCGTAGTTGCCGCCTCGGTCTCGGAATGGGACTCGCTAGCCGAACTGTCTGCGACAGACGTCGTTTCCGTCATTGCTACCGCTTCCTTCCGTTCTTGGGTGTCTCCTGGAACATCGGCTTCCTAATGAAATAAGAATCATTATGGGAAGTGAATTCAACGCTGTGACTTACAAATGCCTTTTCCATCGACTCCTTAACCTCCTGGGCAGAAGCTTCTGTGCCTTCGTCATCAGCAATGGGGACAGCATCCTCTTGCTGATGGGATTCGACTTGTTGCTAGTGAAACAGGTCCACGTCACCACAAAGCACCGACGGGATTAGTACGTACGAGATGGTTGCCCTGATGCTCGCCCTAGAAATGGTGTTCAGACAGTCATATCCAATCAAGTCATCACGACGTACACCGCGGCTTTGGTGCTCATGGTCTACGTGTGCATGATGGTCTTGACGTGCCGACGGGGATACAAGGTACAGGAACTGTATGACAGGGAGTCAGAAGAGGACATGCTCGTTTTCTGTGTGCACTCACCAGAGGACCAAAAACCAGCGCAGACCCGATCTGAGGTACATTGAGTAATCACAGACAATAAACACCCACAACCAGACATACTATCCATGGTTTGTCGCTCGAATGGCTGGCATGCAACTCTGAGCTCATCATGCGCCGGGTGAGCGCAACGCGGGGTGAGCGGACCACCGAGAGGCGGGAAGAAGAACGCGAGAAGAGACGGAGTGCAGTGCTAGACATTTTGAGATAAATAACAAGCAAGAGTGTAGTGAACGACGAGCCGTGCGAGCGACTTGAACAAATTTCGATGACGTTACAAGTTACCGACGACGCCCGAGTCCGACGGCGGTGGTGTGAACTCTGGACGGAAAAGACCGGACTATCTACCAACTCATTCCGTGTCGCTCTCGTCCGACGTCGGGTCTGGATTGCTCACAATCATCACCCGCCTTCTCGACATCCGCGGCAGACTCCCGTCCTCGTGCTGATACAGTTCGCACTGAACTCATCGACATGTCAGTCTTGTACCCTCAATACACCCCTGCCGCCTACCTTGGGTGCCGTCTGCCACTGACTTGTTAGTGGTCGCCCTCCCACTGGCAGGGGTCTCCGGTTGACCCTGAACATGTAGTCCATTTCCTGCAGCTCTCTCTCCGCTCGTGTCGACCATGTTCTTGGGAACTCCACATATTGGGCGTCGCTATGATTGTGCCTCTTCCCCCTTTCTTTCCATGCCTTGCCTTGCGTTACAAATTCTATCGCTAGAGCAAAGAATCTTCGAAACAGTTCCTGGATCAGAACCGCACAAGTGAGCCACGGACTGCTGACATCGCAAACCCTCACCAGTATTGACATCTTTCGCTTCGCGCCTTTCACCACGAGGTCACACATCTCCAGTGCAATGCACAATGGCTTATGTATGCACGCCAGCAATTATATTGCCTGTGGTGAACACAGCAAGCAGGACCGTACCCTCGTTGATCAGTGCCGAGTCCCTGATGCACTTCCGCCTGGCGTCAATTAATATTCACCTTCATGAAACCTAAGTTAGGTATTATGCGACGGAGGATGGGCTGCCAGGACGGGTGCATGTTTATTGTGCATGGAATGCTGATGGGGTACCGTTTACATACATTTTTTCAGCAGCAGAAACTGATGTCCTTCTGACTCCTCATCCCCATCTGGCACATGTTCATCCCTGATGATATCGAACCCTCCGCCTTTAGCCCACTTCCTATACTCATCCAAAGATGTCTGTTCCCACCACATCCGAGTATCTTGGCCACTTTCCAACCAACCATTGATCTCTCCTGTCCATGGTGTTATACCCACAGTCATCATGCAATATCCACCAGGCTTGACCCAATTTCCGAGATGCTGGATCAGTGCGGCCTGCTCCTCAACAGGGATATGGATTAGCACATAAAATGCCACCACTGCGTCGAATGGGACATTGTTCAGGATAGCATCTTGCACCTCCCCCTTCGTGAGATCGGCGATATCGCCTGTCAAAAATTGTCCCCCTGGAACGAGCCTTCTTGCGCGTTCAATCTGCACTCCACTGATGTCAACTCCGATGACGTTGTGTCCCGTACGGGCCAGCATACGCGCCACGGGAACGCCGCATCCGCATCCCAAGTCAAGCACGCGTGCACCCTTGGCAGGCGATAGAAGTTCCACCAGTAAATGTGCCCACCGAGCGTGATGGACGGGGCAGTCGTCATCCGATCGATATGAGTACGACAAGGTGTCATATCCTATGCGAACGATCTCCTTTGGGTCCATTGCCAGCGTGGTGATGGGCGGTAATGAAGAGTGGTGCTGGGGTGTCTGCACGAGGATGGAGTGCGGATCGCCGTTGAAGGGTGGGTGCTGGTTATTTTTAAAACAGCGGCCGGAGCCATACTGAGGTGAACGCCGTTTGCGGAACAGATATCATCAGAACGCCGTGGTGATACAACGTGTATGGGATTGGTGCAGCTGGACAAGTCTTAGGATTCTATCAGGCGACATGTAATCAGGCCCGCCTAGCTCAATTGGCCAGAGCGTCAGACTTTTAAGGCGGGTTTAGTCCCCAGTGATCTGAAGGCTGCGAGTTCGACCCTCGCGGTGGGCTATTGTTTTTTTGTTCTTTTTATGATATCGTACAAAGTGCATAATAATTGGCAGTAAGTAATTTAAGAATGTTGATAAGTACAATCATGGATCATCGAACAACATACACAAAGTATCATAGAAAACGAAGGGTTCTAAAAGAGGTGGACCAATGAACCCGCATACACGCGACGCGATGTTCGTGTGGTGAAAGATATGAACATATAAGCATGGCTGAATGTGTATCTGATCTCCATATCAGGGAGAATCTAGAAGAAATATCCCAAGAAACGACCAACTAAGTAATTGCACAGATAAATATGCAGATGAATGGCTTCGTCGTAACAGTCTCCCCGAAGCGTGGCTTCTAACAACGTCCTGCGTGTTGCCATGCCGACCAGTCATACGAACTCATGTAGGTTTGTAGTAAATCGTGGTGAGATACTGAAATGATGTGTGAGTAATCGAAGCATTCGCAAAGACCGCATAAATACCTTCTGTCGATACCGCATGGTGTTTCCGACAGCGAGCACACCATTTCGAATCGCGCTTGTACTCAGGTGGTGCAGTACAACATGCGACGGCACGGGCAACACGCTGGCGTCATCTGATAATGCCGGCCCATCCAGCTCAAGACGAGTGCGCGCTTGCGATGCACTTGCGAGGTGGGTTACATCCGTGCCGCTCGCAGTGGTGATTGGGATAGGAAGGTGTTCATCCTCCGCGGCATTTTCCTCCCTATAAAGGTCCCGTGCAAGCGTACTCGTCATGCCGAGTAGCGATCGTCCCTGTTTTCGCCTATGCTCGCGTTCTCGTTCTTTCTCCCGTTCTTTCTCCCGCTCCCGCTCACGACCCCTTGAAGGAGGAGCTCCAGCTTTGACGTTCAGAATCAGCTTGTCCAAATGCCTAGGAAGGACTGGAGCCGGAGGGATATTCGGCGCAGGGACATGTTGGTGAGTGTTGGAATACCCCGACTGATCATATTCTGCACCAGCCGTGTAGGCGAGGTAAGCCTCTTCCTCGCGGGCAGCAGCGACAAGTTCGGCGGGGATGTCATCCGTCCACTTGGACGATGATCCAGTGGGGTCTGACGTGGAAGGTGCGTCGGTCGTGGAGCCCTGGGTCGAGGTTGTGGTTGACCAGAACGAATGGACTGGCTGAGCAGGTTGCTTAGAAGGTGAAACAGCCGCAGAGACGCGATGAGGGGGGGTCAAGCCAGAAATTGGGACTGCAACGTAATTTGCTAAACTGCCTTCGTCATCTACAGCCGTTGGAAGGTCGTCGGCTAAGCGCCATTGTTCATCAACGATAAAACGGATATGATGTGTTCCGGGCATAAGGGAGACCCAGGTGGACCAGGAAGTATCTGCAGGAGGGTCACTTGGTGCGAATCAGACGGGATACCAAATCGGCAAATCGATCAAGATAGAACACACTCTGATTCCATTTGTTGACGACCCTTCCAATTGTCGTCGCCTGCGCGAGCAAGCACGACAGTTTTCCCTCCGCCATGCCAAGTGATTTTAACGTTGACAGATTCCTTTGGCTCGTCTGAAGGACGATTTGGGACAGGTTGCCCAACGTCGTCTAGACTGTTGGATGTGGCAGCCGCGAGCTCTTCCTCAGCCTTGTGTAGCGCGAGGGGGATCGTGGAATAGACTGTCTCCTGGATGAAGTCATGTTGTCGATCGGGTTGTGCGGACACTTCAACCTGACTGTCTGCATATAGCTCCTGCATGCGGGGTTGCACGGCAGCCTGGCCGCGCGAAGCAAATGAATGGGTGGAATTGTATTGGAGGGGGGCGCCGCGGAAAAAAGGGCTGCCACGATGACGTGAATGGTGTTGATGGTGAGGGACGGGAATGTGAGTAGAGGGGGGTTGCTCGAGGAGCAAATCCGACGAAAAGTTGGACGTGTTGGTCTCGCGCGCGAGATTTGCTTTTACATTTGGCTGTCTGCCACGAGGGGACGTGCCGGTATTTGAGGCGTTGTTGATGGTGCCATTGTTGGAAGCTGGAATCGGAATCGGGATGGGGGAAGTAGTTCTGGGAGGGCGACGGTGAGATGATAAGGGCGATGAATTTGTTGAATTGTGGTGGGAGTGTTGAGGAGTGAGCGAAAGGAGGGCAAGATCCGGGAGTTCGAGAGATTTTTTCTTTGTGCGTAGAGAGCGGTGAGGCTGGTTGGAGTTTGGAGAGGGCGATTGGGACTTGGGCTGCCTGCGACTCGGTGAATCGATGCGCTTGGCGGGAACTGGCGAGGGTCGATTGTGGTTAGTGTTCGAGGTTGTGTTACCCATCGCGTAAATCGCGTCGCTCGTCCTGCACTTTTCGTCTGCCGTTCAACTCTTCAACGCCAACGGTGAGCTCGATGGACGTAAAAGAAGAGCTTAATCCAATGAGGATCCACTATAGCTTCCACTGATAACCTTATAATCAAATTATGTAATCTTTTATTGTTCACGTGACAGCCACTAGTACGATAAGGTGGCGCCACCATCATTCGTTTCATCATACCACCATGAATGACATTGAATCCAACGCTGGACTCCTCATCCCAGAGTCCAGGGACGGGTTTTACGGATACAACGAAGAAAAGAGTCTCCAGCAAGTATGTGTTTGCGAGCAATGTCCACTCAGACTCGCTAGACATTCGCCTAGATCGAAGAGAAGAAATTGGCCCATCGCCGTTCATCTGTCATCTCCGATATAGATAGCCCACCATCACTTGCTTTTGGGCTGGCAGCGGTCCTGCAAACCAATGAAAAACAACGCAGTACATCCCCTTTTATCGAAGACGAAGACAAATCGCGCACCGAGCCGCAGGCGCAATGTGCGGTTTTCTGCATAGATTCGAATAAGAGATAGCTGAGGTAAAATACTTCAGTGCAACCCTCCATCACTCCTGAGGTGGCACGTACTTTCAAAATCCTTCAACACTGCCTCGAGCTACGCGACAAATACATAGCAAGGTCCCTTCAGAGACTCGGTGACGACCCTAAGGACCACGATGGTCACTTCAAGGGCATAGTAGAAGGCTTTGCGGGTGTATCTGGTATACAGCCCAACGTTGATTTCGCCAAAGCCAGGGCACCTGAGAGTCCATACAATCCATGGAAAATATACCCCAAACCTCCCCCTCCACACTGGCATTTTAACACCAAGGATGACGTCCCAGCCGCCGATGGTCACGTTACTGAGGAAAAAGAATATTTTGATTTTTCAACCTGCCAGGTCCCGGGGTCCCACTCCTGGGAATTCAAGATCGACGACAAGGGCGTATACCAGGTGTATTTCACCACCACAGGTACGCACGCGGATTCTTGAGTATTGGTTTGGTGGACGATCATGGACTTTAGACGAGAAACCGTTGTTTGATATACCATCTATCAGGGAATATTTCGTCGATCTCGACCATGTTCTAGAGGTCATCTCTGATGGTCCAACCAAAAGTATTGCATACAGGAGACTCAAGTATTTAGCAAGCAAATTCGAAATGTACAGCTTACTCAACGAATCTCACGAATTAGCAGCCATGAAAGTAAGCGGACGTTATCAAACAGGTGGACCCATACTTACTTCCCTGTTTTAGAGCGTCCCTCACAGGTTAGGACACAGTGTAAACTCTATTAGTGTCATTGACGACAGGTGCCTCCAGGGATTTCTACAACTTGCGCAAAGTGGATACCCATGTACACCTGGCTAGTTGCATGAACCAGAAACATCTACTACGATTTATTAAGGCAAAAATGAAACGTAGTCCCAACGTATGTGTTGTTTAGAGCTGCTGGCCTGTGGGCCTAACTTCACTCTCTCAGGATATTGTCATATTCCGTGATGGGGCCGAGTTGACCCTCGAGCAAGTTTTCCAGTCCCTTAAACTGAGTGCCTACGATCTTTCAATCGACACCCTCGACATGCACGCCCACCAAGATTCATTCCACCGCTTTGATAAGTTCAATCTTAAATACAACCCGATCGGGGAATCCAGACTCCGGGAGATCTTCCTAAAGATCGATAATCGCATTGATGGACGCTACTTTGCTGAATTAACTCAAGGTCGGATTCTTTCCTTGCACGATTGGGTGTTCAGATCGCTGATTATTTTGCAGAGGTGATGAACGATTTAGAACAGAGCAAGTATCAGGTAAGTATGCTGACGTCGTGCCCTCCAATTAAATTCACACCGGGACAGAATTGCGAATGGCGGGTCAGCGTATACGGGAGATCGGTGGACGAATGGGACAATGTAGCGAAATGGGTGATCAACAACAACCTATTTTCACACAACGTTCGCTGGCTCATCCAAGTACCGCGACTTTACAATGTCTATAAGGAAAGTGGTTCGATCAGGACTTTTGAGGACATCGTGATCAGTAGGTTACCTATATCATTATTTCGTTCCAGGTCTAACCTTGTTCAGATGTATTTCGTCCATTGTTCGAAGTCACTAAAGATCCTACGTCGCATCCTGAACTCCATATTTTCCTGCAGCGCGTGATCGGCTTTGATAGCGTGGACGACGAATCAAAGGCAGAACGCCGAATCCATCGCAAGTTCCCTTTTCCGCGTCTCTGGGATACCCCACAAAACCCTCCGTTCTCGTATTGGTAAGCTCACTGCGCCGAGCTCTCTTCCCGTTAGCCTGAACTTTTTCTGTCATAGGATCTATTATATGTATGCCAACATGGCTAGCCTCAACCACTGGCGGCAGGCACGAGGTTTTAGTACGTTTTCTCAGTGGAAATCACCCCGTTTTATCCGCCGTTAACGATTGTCTTGACAGACACGTTCGTCCTTCGACCCCATGCTGGAGAAGCGGGCGACACCGATCACCTCACTGCCACTTTCCTTACTTCTCACTCAATTTCTCACGGTATACTCCTCCGCAAAGTTCCTGCGTTACAATATCTTTTCTATTTGAGACAGATCGGTCTCGCCATGAGTCCTTTGAGTAATAACGCGCTATTTCTCACGTATGAGCGCAACCCACTTCCAGATTTCTTCAAAACCGGATTGAACGTAAGCTTGAGCACTGATGACCCGCTTCAATTTCATTTTACCAAAGTATGTCACCATTTCTATCCCGTTGACACGATAGCCGACGCCATTGCCGTGACCACAGGAACCTCTACTGGAAGAGTATAGCGTAGCTGCACATGTAGGTTTTTGCACAGCTCCTGACGGTGAAATTTTCTCACGCAATACGACGGAGTATAGATATATAAGCTTCCACAAAGCTCGCTTGCCGAATTGGCCCGTAACTCTGTTGTCCAGAGTGGCTTTGAAATGGAAATCAAACGCCACTGGCTTGGCCAGGAGTGGTACCTGCCTGGTGCCGCGGGAAATGACATTCACAAGGTGAGACATGATCCATAACAACTCCTGTGGCGTTTCGATTACAATGCTCTTACATTCGCAGACCAACGTGCCAGATATCCGGCTTGCATACCGCCATCAGACACTGGTTGAAGAGTTGGATATGATCAACCTGTGCTAGTTTGTTGTCGGTCTTTCTACTACCTAAATTTAAAGTTCTTTGGCAAAATGCTGCAGTCAGGAGCACATGACCACCCTGGGGCCATGTGGTCAGGGATGGCGTTGATGCGCCAGTGAGGTCTGACAGGGTCCATTGGGGGTCAAACTTGACCCCGTCAAGGCCAATGCGTGGGTCGGATCTAGTAATTTATTGGTTTTGAGGATACTCGACGAGGTAAGTAATAAAAAAGTTGGTATTACAGTATGAATGAACAACGTCGAAGCTGACCTATTACCTTTTTCTCGAAGTACCATCTCGTCTTTCTGCTGGCCCAATGCTTGTGGTTTGAGTTGTTCCGTACGGATCTTGAGACCTTGTGAATGAAGTATGCAGTGGCTACACCAACTTTCTTTGGTGAGTCTGATCACGGCGATAACCTAACGTCGATTCGAAGACATACTTTTCCCAGAGTGGGGATTCGTTGACCGTCGGAATAATGGGGAAATGATCAAAAAAACTCGTTGCATCCGAGTTCGTCAGGGTTATGAGCTTGAAGCTTGTCGGAACTTATGCTGAGAAACAAACGCATAAATATATTCTGGAGTGATCAAGTCACACATTGACAGGCTTAACCATTGACATGTTTCAACCCCATTTAAGTTGTGACCCCGTGAATGCGTCAAGGGCCAATATTAATATTGACGGCTGCCATCAAGCTGCCGCATCAACGTATCAATGCCTGCCAGTGTGGCCACAAGATGAAATTGTAATGTGCCTTTGATGTGCCTAAATAAAAACCTTGACACCGGCAACTGCTAGTGCACCAAGTGCCCCATGTCTAGTGAAAACACCCACCTTACAATATTAGCTCCCCATGTTTGTATACTATACCATGATATTGACCGATGCAAAACGGTACTAGTGGTTGACTCACCCGATCGCGAACTCGGCCGCTTCCTCACGTTACTGTCTCTCGCCTGCCAGTGCCGACGCAGGTTTAAGTATGGAAGTTACTATGAACGCCCATATTATTGGGTGGCCAAACGTTACGTGCGAGCCGCTCGCACGCGGGCGGTTGGTGGCGATCGGCGGCGGAGATCAGCGAGCTTCTACCCAGAAAATGCACGGCAGGCCTGAGACCTGAAACCCGGATAGAGCCTCCACTCAACGGCCCCGCCGATGAAAAACCTTACAATACATCCAGAAGGCCTTCCGCCTAGCCAGATACAGATTTCTGCTGTTTCTTTGCCGACTCGGAGCCGCCACACACCCGGGGCCGACTTTTTACCCTCGACAACGGTGACGGGGTATTATGTCTCTTATCCGTGAGCTTCCTAATTCTAGACGTGACTATGCTACGAATGTCTTATAGATTTGGGGCATCCCGAGCCGTTCCGAATCGGGAGTAATGAGTAAATTAAGACCATGGCACAAGGTCGCAGTCGAGCTAAACTGGCTTCAAGAGTGCTGTACTCATCACCAGATCATGGGACCTGAACCTCCAGGAGCTATGTCGATAACATGTGCCGAAAACAAAATCAAAAAAATCAATCACGGGAGGATGACGGTCAACGTTCCATTACGCCAGTCCGAGATCAGCATAACACAGGTTCACAGCCTTCATTGAAGTGATCAGCCGGCGCCGGTAACTCGTGACCGTGTCGATCAGATTAGTCTCCAATTGGTCTAGCAGCATATTTGAAGCTGTCAACCATGAGGGGGTACAAAAAGCCTCCGCCAGGACTCGTGTTCCCAGCTCTCTTCACAACACCACGTCCGAGGGCGATCCTTGACCCCAGGCACTATGTCAGACGCAAGATCGGGCGACGCGATGTCTCAAGATTCTTATCGGACCCCCCGTACCATCGTCGTTTGTTTCGATGGTACCGCTTCGCAGTATGACTCTAATGTATGGCTCTTCATAGAGGTAGCCTTTACGCCACCGGCTAACTTACGTGGACAGAATACCAACGTGGTCAAATTCTTTGGCCTCCTCCGTAAAGACTGCCCAGAGCAACAAGTGGCTTACTATCAGGTGCATTGCCAAGTGCCTCCGTCTGGACGCCAAAAGTTTGACTCGTGATATCCAGGCAGGAATCGGCACATATTTCTCACCTGGCGCTGTTTCGCCACTATGGACTCAATTAGCATCACTTCTGGATGAAGCTTTTGCTTGGTACGTACGCTTATAGTTCATGAGGATCTCTGATGCGATAGATATCAATGTCCCAGGTATCTGGATGCACATGTGATGCAAGGTTACAAGTACCTCATGGATAACTATCGTTCTGGAGATAAAATATGTATATTCGGTATGCAACACGCTGTCCTGATCAGGTTTGTTACTCATCCAAGTCCAGGCTTTTCTCGTGGAGCATACACTGCTCGGGCCTTGGCTGGAATGCTGACCAAGGTATTTCGTGTCGCTGGCAATATCTGTGAGTCCTGATGGTCGTCGTACAGGTTGGACTGTTGCCAAAGGACAACTTCCAGCAAGTCTCATTTGCCTACAAGGCGTACAAACGGGGTGACAAAGCTGGAATAAAGCTCGCTGCTGGATTCAAGAAGACCTTTTCACAGGATGTCAAGGTGGAATTCATAGGTGTATGGTGGGTATCGTCGAGCCCAGAGTCGATTTGTGTTGCTCACCTGCGGTTAGGGACACCGTGGCAAGTACTGGGGTGCTTGTTAGTCGCGATCTACCCTTTACGGAGTCCAACTATGCCGTCAGAGCATTCCGCCAAGCGCTCTCTCTTGACGAGGTACGTAGCTCTTCCCTTCAAAATCGTAGGTGGAGCACCCCTGACATGTCGTTTAGCATCGTGCCAGATTCCGACCAAACTTGTACCACCGGCCCAATCAACTTGAAGACAGTGGATCCGACCAAACGGCCGACTCGGATAAGTCAACAAGTCAGAAATCTCGTACTCTCAGTTCGATCTTCGGGCGACTTTTGAAGGGAAAGGATCGACTACACCAAGTGTCTGATGAGGAAGCAACCCCGAACAAAACGCAGCCCAGCGCGGACTCGGAGTTGATTGCTGATGAATCCTTGTCCCCCACAGATGTACTGGAAGTTTGGTTTTCCGGTTGTCACAGCGGTTAGTTGCGAGTTCCAACAACGTTGTTCGAATCGCTCAAGGTTCTTTCAGATATTGGTGGAGGAAATGTTCAGGACAATGTCAAGGTGTCGCTTGCGCAGATCACACTGCACTGGATGGTGGAACAGGTCATAAAGTCCCAATGCGGAATTCTCTTTGATGACGACGAACTCGCACATATCGGTTTCACTTCCCGATCACTTCCGCCCCAACCATCGGTACCGGCGACTCAAGGACTTGGAACATTACCAGAATCCGAAA